>JASSUY010036478.1:5645-58206 GCA_032466535.1 Forpus xanthops
ACAGGACACCTGACCCAAACTGACCAAAGAGGTATTCCATACCACAGCACGTCATGCCCAGGATGTAAAAACGGAGGACAGAGACCCGGAAGGGTGTGGGGGTGCACTGTTTGGTCAGGCTGGGTATAGGTGATGAGTGACTGCATTCTTTTCCCTTGTATTTCTCTTGTCATCATTATTATTGGTGGTAGCAGTAGTGGGTTTGTGTTAAACTTTAGTTACTAAACTGTTGTTATCTCAACCTGTGGGAGTTGCATTCTTTCAATTCTCCTCCCCATCCCCAAGGGACTGGGGGAAGAAAGAGGGGGAGTGAGTGAGCAGGCTGCATGAGGGCCTTAAACCACAACACAGGCATACTCACAGATCTCCTAGATGGCCAATACCCAAGTTAGAGGAACCACGGAAAGCAACAAAACTTGCACCCTCCACGCCAGCTTAATTTAGAGAGTAACATCCAAATACAGCACTGAAGTAAGGCATTGCAGATTTAAAGGCAAGTACATGGCAGAATAAGGAAGACTGCTGTACAGCTCAGAGGAGTAAAGAAAAATCAGTATTAACACACCTCAGATTGCTAAAAAAATTCATATCCTTTAGACCTCATTACTTAAAGAATCACTGTGAATTTTGCAAATGATTGACTTAAAAAGCATTCCACGGATTCTCAGCCTTCCCCCTCGGCTTTGAAACAAAGTCCAGAGACCCCTAAACATATACAGAAGTAGGGCATAAAGACTTCCATTAACTTTTAGAGGGGCTGTTGAGAGCACCAACAAATAACTTTCAAAAACTGATACCTACAGTAGATTTTACAGGTCTGTGTATAACATCCCCTACAATAAATGTATTTAGATCTAGGGCATCATCATATCCATAAATAGGAAAGTATAATTTTTAACTATCTTAATAGTTGCTTGAAATATACTGGAAAGAACTCAGAATACAGAAGTGCCATTTATACTCATTTTTCAGAGCAAGACTGTATCTTGCAGAACCCCAGAAGCTGTGCTGGGAATTCCTTCATTTATGACCACAGACTTGGATGGCTGGATCAAGTTCAGGATAATTAAAAGTTACCACACCCCTGAATCAGCAAAATAGAAACAAGCATCAAATTACATCAGTTCTTTCTAGGAGAAAAGATTAGGCCTTCTCAGTTCAAGTGCTGAGAGTAGAAATCAAGTGGATGACATAGCTGGTGCTTTTCTTACTCCTACCCATTACAAACAAGCCTATTACATAAGCAAAGACAAATTATTACATAAATTGAAAAGCTGCATTAAAAATAGCTTTCCTATTACATTTTTAGGACAGTATACCAACCTTAGAATGCAAAAGCAAGTAATATACAAGGTCCCATTTGCTGTCAGAAAGGAAGTTGATTGCAAGATCTCAGGTAGCAGTTTGTACAAATAATAGTCAAGTTTTCGTTTCCTGAGAATAGCTGCAATCTGAGGGAGGAGGGAAGAAGAAGAAAAACAAAAAGGAGGGGACAAACTTTAATGCAATTCGGCTCTTTTTTTTGCACATTGTAAAGAGCAATACAAAAGGAATACAAGAACCCAGGACACATTGCCCACTGAAGTAGTAAATCAAAGCCTCTTAAGTTTGCTGGGTTTATGAACAATACCACTAAAGACTTCCTTTGAACTTGTCCCAGCTATTCTAATATTTCTACCAGGAAATACACTGAGTGATTCTAAATGGAAAGTATTAGAGGAATTTTATTACCTTGTTACCATTGGCCATAACAGTCAGAAACGCTGTCTGCCAGACACTAGAACCTTTAAGATGCCATAAACTGACACTTTGTCCTCCAAACAATTGGACTATCATGTAATTAAGGTCAGAGTACCACTAAAGTTACACAAACACAGGCCCTACACAGTGTCTATGAAGCGATGATGTATTGTTAAAAGTTTTCTATTCCAATTAACCAACTGCAAATCCTCCAAAAATCCCATTCACCATTTGCTGGAAGAACTACACATTCCTGACAACTTTAATAGAAATGGTCTGTTATCTCTAAAAAACTGCCTATAGCAGAAAATGGTCTGGGTCTAAAAAATAGATGTTCTCTTTGGTCATTTTAATGTCTGGCCCATATTCTACGAAGAGCAGTTAATGACTCAAACACTGAAGGCTCTCAGACTCTTGTCTACAACTATCTAATGGGAAGGTGTAGAGAACCAGGCTCTGCTCAGAGGTACCCAGGGGTAAGACAAAAGGCAACAAACAAGTTCAAGTATGAGAAACTCAGACCTACAGAAGAAAAATTTTTCACTTGAGGGTGGCTGAATATTGGAGCAGGTCACCCAAAGTGATCGTGGACTCTCCGTCACTGGAGAGCCTCAAAACCCAACCAGAAAAGGCCACAAGTGACCTACCTCATCCAGCTGTGAGCAGGAGGCTGGTGGACCACACAGGCTCCCAAGATCTCTCTGACCTGTGTGTCCCTGTGACTTCACGAAATTATACTTTGGTTTCATCACGAAATAAATCTTACTAGGTTTTTAAATTCTTTTTAAAAGCATTATTATATTTTCTGTACTGATGTCCCAAGGAGGGGCTGGCAGGAGCTGTCAGTCAATGCTTAGAACTACAGAGGTTCCAAACAGAGCAAGCTTCATACTACTGGTGCTGATGGGAAGAGCAAAAGACATCCTATCAAACTGGTATTGGCAACACCTCTCAGAGTCCTGGTTCCTCAATTCAAAAATATGAGAGAGGAACCTGTTCTGAAACACTGTCCACTCGGACAGAATAGAAAGTACATATTCTACACTCAGAGGTGGGCCAAGGATTCTACTAAAACCCACCCCAGGGAAGTTCTGCCAAAACTTATTTTCAAAATGAAGCTTGAGCTAAGGATTAAGAAGTACATGCATGAATAAATTTCCCAAACCAGACTTACACATTACAGAATCAAGTGTCAGAGCTGCTTAAACCATATGGAATAGGCAACAAAGCAATCCAGAGAAGCTTTCTGTTGAAGCAGACTCTTCTCACAGTCTAAACACCAGAACACCAGTTGCTATCTCCACAGCTATATCCTGCCTATTGGACAAAGGTCCTGAACATCTGGAACAAAACATTTTAAGAACAGAGACCTTACACCTGAAGCCTTCCTCTTCAGACAAAGCATCCCAAGTGTATCAGGAAAACATCAACGCCAAACTATAACAGTAAATGCACTACTCAAGGTTTGGCAGCAGACGTTGCTAGCAGAGAGCAGCATGGAAGGAGAGGGCATCAGGACATCCAGTAGACACTTCCTTGGCAAAATACTGCTCTCTACAAAGATGCTAACAGATGTAGCAGAAGGTCTGAAAACCACTTGAGACTTCCTGTAGAGTCAGAGAGAAAGGAACATCTCACTGACATCAAGGTCTCAGCTCTTCAGGTGAAAGAAACACAAATCCTAGGACATGCCTACTTAGGCACCTCAGGGTGGTCTGTATCAGGATAACTGTAATAGTTTGGGGTGTTATTCACTATAAGAATCACAGAATTGGTTGGTTGGAAAGGACAAGACTGCTATCCTGATGAGCTCACTGATCCAAACGCTTGATGATGATGTACCCAAGACTGGCCAAAATCAGCTCCATATCTTCCATTATTCTTGTCACCTTTATCTGTACCTTAGTTTCACTTTAAGATGAAGTGACAACAATCTAACAAAGTAAAATTATTTGGTGCTTACCAGTCGCTGTAGATTTTCAGTTCTAGTATGACAATGCAGCACATACAGAACCAAAGTGGAGTGCAGCTGTGCCAGACAGTGCTACCATACGAAACTCAAATCCAGGGACAGGAACAACACACTTCCCATACCTCTATAAGGCCACGAATTAATGGTAGAGAAAGGCACAAACCACCTCCTGTGCTGCCTCTCCCTCTATTTCTGAGTCTGTAGTGCTTGTTCTGCCTGTCACCCTTCATGAACAGGGGAAGACTGTCCAAAAAAATCTCTGAACCAGGGATAGCATCACAGGATATTATACTTATGAGGGTTAATCATATGTGCATCTGGACCAAGACAGGTCACAACACTGCAGTCCTCTGACAACCAAACTCAAACTTTTACACGCTACAGTCAGACAAGACAAATACATGACTCTTCAATAACATCTCCAAGGGAGAAACTGATGTGATGAAATATAAGCTGTGTGGTTCAGTTGATAACTTGGAAGGAAGGAATGCCATCCAGAAGGACAATGACACGCCTGTGAGGCGAGCTGATGCCAACCTGATGAAGTTTAACCATGCCAAGTGCAAGGTCCTACACCTGGGTTGGAGCAATCCCAGGCACAACTACAGGTTGGGCAGAAAAGAGATTCAGAGCAGCCTGAGGAGAAGGACTTGGGGGTGTTGGTTGATGAGAAAATGAACATGAGCCGACAGTGTGCGCCTGCAGACCAGAAAGCCAAATTTATCCTGGGCTGTGTCAAAAAGGAACGAGACCAGCAGGTCGAGGGAGGTGATCCTGCCCCTCTACTCTGATCTCATGAAACGTCTCTTAGAGTACTGTGTGCAGTTCTGGTGTCCTCAACATAAAAAGGACATGGAACTGTTGGAACAAGTCCAGAGGAGGGCCACGACGATGATCAGGGGACTGCAGCACCTCCCATATGAAGACAGAATGAGAATGTTGGGGCTGTTCAGCCTGGAGAAGAAAAGGCTGCTTGGAGACCTCATAGCAGCCTTCCAGTATCTGAAGGAGGGCTATAGGGATGCTGGGGAGGGTCTCTTCATGAGGGACTGCACTGAGAGGACAAGGAGTAACGGGTTCAAACTTAAACGGGGGAAGTTTAGATTGGATCTGAGGAAGAAATTCTTTACTATATGGGTGGTGAGGCACTGGAATGGATTGACCAGGGAAGTTGTGAATGCTCCATTTCTGACAGAATTCAAGGCCAGGCTGGATATAGCCTTGAGTGGAAAGGTTTAGTAGGAGGTGTTCCTGCCCATGGCAGGGGGGTTGGAACTAGATGATCTTAAGGTCCTTTCCAACCCTAACTATGGGTTGCCGTCTTTTCTTGGGGGACATCTGCGCCCTACACACACACAGAAAGAAGGGAAGGGGGGGGGGGGGTTAAGCACCTGCCAGACTCACTTCCAGAGAAATATTTCTGACCCCAAACACAATTAATTTGGCTCTAAGAATGTGGTCAGGTAAAACCTCCTGAATAAGTTAAATCATGCATGGGGAAAGAAGCTTTACTTTCCACACCTGAGGAGTGATTCAGCACTACCCAGTGTCCCATTACCACAGTGGGAAAACTGCAAACAGAAAGACTCCAACTGATTTTTAAGACAAAGAACTCCTTTCCTCACTTCTGCACTCAAGTGTTTAAAATCTGAAACCCCAGACTCCATTAGCCCTTTATGCAGGCCTGCCAGTGCTAAGCAGCTTCTGAAGGAAATCCCAGGCCCTCGTTACTTACAAAGCAAACCACCAGCAGGACTGATACCTGACATATATCACAGCAAAAGACATGACCACAAACCTGTCCTCCAAAATCCTGTAATATACAAGCACCACTCCTAAACTGATTATCTTTTATGCTGTTAGCTGGGATCAGAAGATTTCTCTGCCTGTTCATCAACTCAATGTACACTAACCAGAGATTTACTCCCCAGTGGTAATCACACCATTTATCTGAAAGCTTAAAACAAGCTCTGATTTAATTTTCCCTAAAACACTTTGGCCATTACCATAGACTCACAGAACAGGTTGGGAGGGACCTCAAAGACCATCTTGTTCCAAACTCCCTGCCATGGGCAGGGATACCTTCCACTCCAAGCCCCATCCAGCCTGGCCTTGAGTACTTCCAGGGATGGGGCATCTTGAAATATAGAGGGAGAATATTCATATATATGAAAAACTAATTAATGAAAAAAAAATGCTATGAAATTGTATTTGTCATAGGTGGAAAACCCATGAGAAAGAGGCTACTAAATCTCTAAGACTGGTTTCATGTGAATAGAAATGAGGGCAGAAGGAAGAAACTTGGAGATTAGACTTCTATATAGAGGGGAGCTGGAACGAGGAGATCACTCCTCAGTCAAATGCAAACACTGCTGAAGTTACACGAGTCACTCCAGGAATCCATTCTGCTCATGGTTTGAGCTCTAAGGCCTACCATATTTTATGCCAGCAATATTTAAAAAAGCCTACTCAGTAAAACTACAAAGAGAAATACAAAGAGGAAATATTTTCTAGCATCACCTACAGAATTCACACAGCTGCATTTCGACTCTCCGCTATGAAAAAGTAACTATGAAAAATCAGCCCACCAGACTGAGGACACCACCAGGCTGCAGAAGAGCATTACTGAAGGCCTTTTGTTTTTTAATTTAGCATTCATATACAAATTTTCAGCCCTGTAGAACTAAGAACTCACAATTAATGTATTCTGTCCTAAACATGGAATGAATGTATGTGTTTCAAAACCCATCCATAAAGCACAGCTACATAGTCTAATGCAAGACCTCAAGCTAGGCTATCTGCGTTCCAGTAGAAAAGGAACACGACACAAAGCCAAGCTTTCCCATGACCAGAGGCACCAGTCAGGCCTGATTATTTCATCATGTGTCATGTAATGCCTACAAGTAACTCATCATCCAACTGCAACAAACCTGAGCTTCACCTCCAGCATCCTCAGTCTTCACCCACATCCCAGAACCAGTGATTCCAGAGGCGGCATCGAACACAAAAGGATGGTTCCACTTAATGAACGTGCTAATTGCCTGACACATGCACATAGGTTATGTGGCAGGCTAAAAACCACCAACCGTGTACTAACTGCCATTATGTGTAAGGCATTTTTCTTCTCCCTCCTCCATCAAACTACCACTTCCTAAGTCTGCACTTAGCATACGCCTTTAAGAACACTACCCCTCCACTAACTTTGGTGAAATTAGCCAACACATACAGCGCTGACTGCTAGGAACTGGAGATAAAAACAAACAAAAAAAACCACACTATCATTTCTCCCTCATTCCTTCACAACAGCCAGCTAAAAATCACAGAATGGTTTGGGTCAGAAGACACATTAAAACTCATCCAGTTCCAACCCCCTGCCACAGGCAGGGTCACCTTCCATTAGACCAGGCTGCCCCAAGCCCTGTCCAACCTGGCCTTGAACACTGATAGCAATGGGGCAGCCATAGCTTCTCTGGGCAACCTCTGCCAGCGCCTCACCAACCACACAGGGAAGAATTTATTTCTACTGTCTAATCTAAATCTCCCCTCTTTCTGTTTAAAGCCATTTCCCCCTTGTCCTATCACTACATGCCTTTGTCCAAAGCCCCTCTTCAGATTTCTTGCAGCCGCTTTAGACACTGGGAGCAGCTCTAAGGTCTCTTCAGAGCCTTCTCCAGGCTGAAAAAGACCATGCCTCAGATAACTTGCCAGCAGGCAGAACTACAGACTGATGTCAGATTTCTTTCATAATTATATTCAATAATTTATGTGTTCGTTTATAACCATTTGTAATTTTACATGAAATTTACAAGAATATTATTCCGTTGCTTTATAAAAACCATTTTCATATCCTTTGGAGTAACTGACTCTCAAAATGCCTTCAGGAAACACCTGGGTTATGAAAGACACTTGTTCAAGTCAGCAATTTGTTTCTCCTGCCTCTTCCTAAACATCCAGATTCATTGTTACTCAATTAGTTGGTCCTTCCTTGATTTCACAGATTTTGAAATCTGGCCTTCAGATTTTTTAGTTTCATAAATCAGTTCCTGCAATGCTGTGAGGAAGAGCATGTGCCTCCTGCTGCTCTCTGACTTCCTCCATCCCTTGTAAGATGTTACGAGAGGATCACTGTCAGGGAGCTGGGTTGTCTTGGTTTGGCTTTTTAAGTTTTCCATATCAGGCACCCAACTAAAAAACAGAAATGAACAGTACTCAGGCATTCTTTGAATGACAACTAAACTACCTTTAATCCTGGCATCACTCTTATTCCATGATGATTTATCTTCACCACTTGTTACCCTTGTATTTACATTAGTAGAATGTTATTTTTCATTCCCTTTGAAATGTCCATTCAGTATCATTAGAGCAATGAAACAATGCCACAGGCTGCCCAGAGAAGCTGTGTCTGCCCCATCCCTGGCAGGGTTCAAGGACAGGTTGGATGGGCTTGGAGCAACCTGCTCTAGTGGAAGGTATCCCTGCCCATAGCAAAGGGTTGGAACTGGATGACCTTTAAGGTTCCTTCCAGCCCAAACTATTCAATAATTCTATGATTTTCCCCTTACCCCAAAATTCTTGCACTCTACAGAAGAATAAACCCAACAGAACAGATCCATGTCTCCCTGCTGAACAGTCAGTCATCTTAAAAATTTGTGCTGGTTCCCAGTATTCTTAAGTGCCTTTCTATCAAGATCTTTGCACTTTGTCAAGGTTTGGGCTTCCCCTGATTTCTACCATTACTGTGTTGCAGGCTCCAGGTTACTCCTTGCATCTTTGAGAATAAGTTCTTCAGTCCATCCAAACTCATTAACTCCCCCTTTTTAAAATTCTCAGCATCTCAGCAAAAAGCTATTTTTTTTTTTACTTTCAATTTATGAAAGAATTTTACAGGTCTGGACCAAAAGCCACCTGAACAGAGCAGAATGACCATAGCCTGGACTGAAAATGTCACAGCCTAGTTCTTAATTTAAGAACACTTAAGCTAATTTTAGTCATATTTAACCCAGCTTCCAGAAGAACCTAAGGACAAGAACACACTGACCTACATGTCATTCGTAACACAGCATAGAAGACACTACACAGTACTTAAGACAATCATATATCCCAATTCAATGCAATCACACAGCACCATCACCACAACTTCAGGTACAAAGCCCTGACAGAAGGGAGATTCCTGACAGCTTATCCCAGAGATCCAAGCTGGCATACAGAAGAATATTCAAGGGTAACACTAACATCCTTTCCTAGTCTCTCCACCCTCCTTCCAAATACACAATGGTTTGCAGCAAAAACAAAAACCACATTTTCATATACCCAGCACTTCCGGAGTACTTGGCCCATACAGCCTTCTCACATCAAAAGTGAGTTCCTAGTCCAAAGTGAACCTAAAACGAATATGAAAAGGGTACAAGAAGAAACTAAGTAAACAAAATAAATAAAATCCAGCAAGCCCCAAGGACCACAGCAGGAACAGCAGGCTCACGTTAGACCCGTTCTGCTAAATAACTGGGTGAACTATGCCTCAGTGCAGAGGACACATGGAACAGACCCACTGGCATCCCTGGCATCCATGCTTCCTTAGGCCTCTTGTTCCTCTATGCCAGCAGATCAGTCTAGAACAGAGGAGTCTGGAGGCAGGGCAAGGAGTAAAAAAAAGGCAAGGTGATCCAGGAAGGGGCTAGTGCTCACACTGCTTCATGGATGTTTGTGAAGAAGGAAAGGTCTCAAGAGAAGGGCAGGATAGAAGTTCTGTTGGAGAGGCAGCGAAGGAGCCTGGCTTTTAAATTAGATGAAAAATACAGATGAACAGTCTAGAAGAAAGAAAAGGTGAATTACACGGATGGTTATTGTCATCCCATGGGCAAAAAGGTAGAAGAATTACCTTCACTAAGAACAGATGATTTTACCTTACACAGATTAAGAGGAAATGTTACCACCAGATCCAAACACCTCTGATAGACTACAAAGCCTTCATACTAATGAGTAAGTGTATTCACCTACTGCAAAACATGCACCATCATCAAAAAAGTGCCTAAAACCTGCAGACCCTCAGGAAACAGACCTTACTCTAACATCTGATGAATGGCAGATCTGCTGTGTGAAATTAACAAATCCTGCGAAACAGAAGCCAAGAGAACTCAAAGCCACTATTCCAAGTCTCTCCTTCCCTTTTCTCCAGCTTCATGCAGTTTCCCCAAGAGATCATTCTTATCCTCACCTCTGTGCATTTCTGTAAGTCTAAATTCAACTTTGAAAATACAAGATTACATCTCCACATTTTCTTTAGCTTTGGCAGATCTAAAGAAGTATAGATAGAACAAAGTACAACAAACTGATGTACTTTGAAAACTCAATAAAGTTTCCTTAAAATAGCATGGCAGGCAGTTTGGGAGAAGTGGGATTATAAGGTTTATGGGAGATGATCTGCAGGTTGTTTTGGGGGTAGAGGTGTTAAGCAATTTTTAACTTTGGGATTTGCTTCAATATGTTTTTTTAAGTGGGTCTCAAAGACTTCCACATTTGGACACTCAGTCTGTGTAACACGAACAGTCTCAATAATGAAATAGGCATTCCTTTTGGCTGCTCTGCATGGGGAAGGACAATTCAATTTAGATAAAAAACCTACTTTTGCTAAAGTAAAAACAGTAAAGACAGTGGCAGTATAATGTCTGAAGATTGTAATTTTTTCCACCTAAAAAAAACAGTCAAGCACAGCTACTAAAAAAAAACCCACATTACAGCACTACTTCAAATATTTTTTTACAGCCATTTACTGAAAACAGGTATTTTACTCACCAAATACTAGCACCACCTAATTTGGCTCCATCAGTCTCCCACTTACTGAAGAGCAGCAAAATGTTTAAGAGAGATGGGGTGTAGCTGTTAGAGGAGTCTCGACTCTGAATTATAACTGTCCCTAACCACATTCTCTCACAGACAACCTCTACTAATTCATTCTCATGTGTTTTCTCTCATTCATGTCCACACAAGCTTCTGCAAAAGGCAACTCTTCCATCTACTTTCCTTAGTTACTAGCTTGTGGCAACAGGAGGAACAGACAAGCAGAAGAGATTTTACAGGCCTGACATAGAAAAATGAAGTGCAATTTTCTGTTGCTGAGCTCTACAAAGGACTAGGACTAAGTAGTACCAGAAATATTTTGAATCGTACACTGATACAATTATAAAGATAATTTAAGTTCATCCCCTCCTGTGAACTGCATAATAGAGAAAAAGACTGAACATTTGTGCTGTCCAACTGTGATATTTCCTTTACAAATACAAGGCTTCCAAGCACAGCTTTAAGTCCAGCAAAGAATGAATTTAGTGATGACTCTTTCAATTCAGAATTGTTCTTTCCCTTGCCAAGCTATTTAATGCTCAAGGCTTCTGCTTCCTATTTGTAGTCCCCACTGCATCCTTTCACTCTTTACCTTACGCTGGCCCTGGTGCTCATCAAACCCTGCTTAATAAATCAATTCCATTCATTAACGCAGCTGAAAATTACCCCAGCTAAAAGCAGAGCAGTAATTTCTTCTGGCTTAGTGAATGAATCAATCCTGCTCAAGTAGAGATGAGGTCCAATATGCAAAGAAGGAAGTACAGTTACATGTCTAGAGGCAAAGGAAGGCAAGTGCTTCCCCTTCTTTATGTGGCAGCAAGATTTTTAGAGCATCCCAGCTTTAGATTACTCTGGTAAACCAAACTAAACACTGGCAACAAAAACATAGGAAAACTTTCAATCTGCAAAGAAGGCAGTGTAAAAAACTGATGCAAACCTTTTGCAGTACAGCATTGCATTGGCCAAGAAGGTTCCCACCCCATCCTGGATTTGTAACAACATGCAACTGTTTATGGGGCCACAACGTAAGACAGATGAGACAAACACACTGGATTTTTAGGTTTGTTTTTCTTCTCCAAGAAATAAAAAGAGGAAGCTTTCCCCCTAACCCCTCACTGCACAACTGAGTTAACTGTAACATGCCTATGAGCAGGAATCTCTTTACCAGGCTTGAATGCTGGAGAACTTTAACTACAGAGCTGTTTAAGCTGCTGCATCTTTAGTCAGGCCTGTCAAATCACCACTAGACCTCTCATGCCTCATCTGAGGCCCATTCTCTGCTGGTACAAGTATTCATGCTCCCACACAGCAAATTGGAACAGAACACAAATACAAAGAAAATATTGCTCAGGAGGGTAAAGACACCTTCTTCTCTTTATTACTTTCCTGATCCAGCTCACCATATGCTCATACAAGCAGCTGTCCCTTCTGTTTGTGTCAATTCAGAGCGAAAATGTTCACTGTCAGATATGACAACTCCTTTGGTTCACACTGTTACCAGTTAACTTTCTTAATCATGCAACTGGATGTCACAATTTTCACTCAAAGAACACTCCAATGGGAGCTTAAACTATGTCAGGACTGCTGCAGTCCCACTCCCTCCCTTCTCTCTACTGTACAGCTCAATAGATTTGTTGTTCCTGCACTGGTACAGAGTTGAAAGTACAAGCTCAAAAGTACAGACTCAATGACTTGCTTTTCTTTCTGTAGGACTTAGCCTGGGGCCAGCTCACTACTCAGTCCTCTAAACACCACTACAGGAGAAACACAGAGGTGGGGACAGAAGGAAGCACACACCTATAGCATATCCAGCTGAGTTTCCAGGACATGTTTAGTGATGGATGCAAACAGATCCCGCCTCCTCTACCTACACCCTCACTTGCTGGAAGCTGAAACTGAGGCGACATAACCAAGAGTAACTGCACATTCAAGCTAAGACACCTCACCATAGGATACTCTTTTAATACTTAGACTCTTTTAGGCTTAGCATATTTTTTAGCCTTTCTTCTTTATACAGTGGAATCTCCATGATCCTAAGGCACTGATTACCAAGGTGTCCCCAACAGCAATATACATGTGCATTACACCTACTACCAAAGCTACAACACTGCTCCCCAGGTAAATACTAACTCTTTATTTAGGTGCCATAGCGACTGGAAAATAACAGAAACAGAATGCTCAGGCTGTGCCCATGCCCTCCTACCCCACCATCTTCATCCCTCTCACAGCATGTTGTGTCACCAGCACCCATCATCCCCTACGCCTTTCTTCTTCCCTCCTAGGCCTAGATTTAACACACTATCCCTCTCTTCAAGCATCAGGCTCTCCCCCTCAAATAACCATGATACCCTCCAGCCCTTAAACCAAGCTCTCGCCCACCCCACTCCTCCCCATCACCAGACTTCCCCTGAAATTATCCTGTTTGCTTTTCTGCCCCTTGCTCCAAGGTCAGGCTGCCCCTTGACATCCCTCCTGCCCTCCCTCTCCCAGTATAGCTACCCTTCTCCCCCCACCCCAGACCAGCCTCCCTCCCTTGATATGCCTCATTCCCCACTCCAGTCCAGACTCCCCCCACTTGTATACCCCTGTGCCTTCCCCCAGCACCCATCATGCCCTTCCACATCACCTCAGACCAGATTCCGCCCATATACCTTATACCCTTGCCCGCAAGCCAGGCTCTCACCACTCTTATCTCCCTTAGGTACACCCCAAACACCCCTCATGCCTTTCCACATCACCTCAGACCAGATTCCACCCATATACCCTGCAGGCCAGACTCCCACCACTCTTATCTCCCTTAGGTACACCCCAAACACCCCTCATGCCTTTCCCTGTCACCTCAGACCAGATTCCCCCCATATACCCTGCAGGCCAGGCTCCCACCACTCTTATCTCCCTTAGGTACACCCCAAACAACACCCCATGCCTTTTCCTGTCACCTCAGACCAGATTCCCCCCATATACCCTGCAGGCCAGGCTCCCGCCACTCTTATCTCCCTTAGGTACACCCCAAACACCCTTCATGCCTTTTCCTGTCACCTCAGGCCAGGTTCCCCCATATCCCCTATACCCTCCCCCAGTAGACCAGGCTCCCCCCACTCTGACATCCCCAGACACCCTCATGGCCTTTCCCCTCACCTCAGGCCACGCTCCCCCATAACCCTTCCACCCCTCCCTCCCTCCCTCGCCAAACTCCCCCATTCCGACATTCCCTGCTCCCAAACACCCCTCACGGCCTTCCCCTCTCCCTGTGGCCCTCCCACACACCACCCCCCTGACCCCCGCACCCCCTCAGCCCAGTCTCTCCCCTCCCGGGCCGGTGTCCTTGTGTCGCTCCGCGCACCTACCAGGTATAACGTGCCGTAGATGCGGAGGGACTCCGCCAGCGCGCTGCGGCTGACATGCACGACGGCCATGGCGCAGCGCGGGTGCCATGTGTGCCCGATCTCGTAGCAGCTGTGGGGGATGGACTTGCTCAGCGCCGCCATCTTCGCCGCCGCCTCAGCAGCGGGCAGGTCGCTCGGGGCGCTGACAGGGTTACTCGCGGGCAGACGAGCTCGCTCCCTCCTCCTCCTCCCCTTCCCTTCCCGCGCGGCTCGCGTGAGGCCCGCAGCCAATCCGCGCCTGCCTACGGGAGGGAGGAGGAGCGGAGGAGAGGGTGGGTTTTGGCTTGGGAATGATGGATACCGGGAATCCCTGTGGGGAACGGCAGCGGTAGGACGAGGGGTGAGGGGTTCAGACTGAAACAGGGCAAGTTCAGGGTCGATACAACGACGAGGTGCCTTACCGTGAGCGTGGTGAGGCGCTGGAATGGGTTGCTCAAGGAAGTGGTAAATGCTCCATCCCCGGCAGTGATCAAGACCAGGCTGGACAGAGCCTTAGGGAACATGGTGTAGGGTGAGGTGTCCCTGCCCATGGCAGAGGGTTGGAACTGAATGGTCTTAAGGTCCTTTCCAACCCAAACCATTATGAGAGCAGTGACGGGTGGCACAATTGCAAAACAGGCCCTGGGTTCCAGCTTGGAACTGTGATCATTTTGGGACAAATTGGGCTGCCTGGGTCAGGAGCTGGGCTTTTCACTTGGGCCTTTGTGAAGTGACAGTTTGTGAACACTCTGTCCTGACGGAGTACAGTGTGTACCTCCCGCACAGCAGTCAAGCCAGGAGAGGTTATTTCCAGACCTATAAGGCGGTCCATCCCAAGACGAGTGGGAAGGAGCATCAGCAAACTAACCTGCAGTCAAACACAGGCTTGGAACATGTCCACGGCAGGAAAACTCCTTCCCCTTACAGCCTGCCTCCAAATTCTTCTGCAGAGTTTTGCTCCTCGAGACCAATCTGCACCACTTCCAACCAGACAGAGCAAATTCGGTGTTCATTTTGCAAAATGCCTGCATTTCAGATTTAGCATTTATTATAATTTATTCTAATTTATCCATTATAGATGGGTAAATTGGATGGTTCACAGAACTTGGAGCCGTGGAGAAACTAGCTGCAGTCTCCCTACAAATCAGCACTAGGAGATTTTTGGCCTAAATAGTTCAATTATCCTATTTCAGTCAAGCGTGCCTGACCTACCAGCCAACCCTCTGCTAAGTAGAGCTCTTGTCCGTGACAATCTGTATTTAACATCTAGTAGATTAACTGGACTACTTTAAATTCAGCTTTAGATCCATGCCCCATCCTTGGCAGTGTTCAAGGCCAGGTTGAACGGGGCTCGGAGCATCCTGCTCTAGTGGAAGGTGTCCCTGCCCATGGCAGGGGGTTTGATCTGGATGAGATTTAAGATCCCTTCCAACCCAAACCATTCTATGATGGTTATGAGGTACAGCTCTCCTGCAGCTGCATGGCTGACAAAAGGAGTATCTCTATGTGCTGACCCTTGTACGGAAGCAGTGTTGGCACGATAACCTGCTGCAGTGTTGTCTGGACTTTGGCGTGGACTCAGTGCCTGGCTTGCTGTTTTTCTATTACTGTTTAAGAACTGCTTGTGGGCAGAAAACACATTTATTGCCTCAGATATCGATTCTGGCTCCACTGCTTGCATGTTTTGGCTTTGATACTGCTCTGGGCTTAAGGCTTGCTTGCTGCTTTGTATTTGCAGGCATGTACAATACTCATAATTGCACAAGCTGATCATTTCTCTTCTGACATATGTTTTGGCAGGCAGTTATAATTCTGGAGGATTTTCCCTGCTCTAGCTAAGGGAAAGTGGTGAAAAAGGACTCAACAAGGTACCTTGTCCCTTTGTGCAGCAACCCTCAATAGCTGCCAGAACTGAAGGCTTTTGCATCTCTTCTGTCAGGTCTGCTGAGGAAGACTCCAATAATGCACTAATAAAGAAGGTGGCACATCTCTGACCTTGCTCCAGGCCCTTTTCCGTGGTGTTGCACTATTCTATTCTGGGAAGAAGCCCTAGGGGTAAAGCAGCATGGGAATACAGCTGATAGCCCAATTGGCATTGAATGCCAGCCCAGGCTACTCTTTCCTGGGAGAAACTTACACATGATTGGAACTGGGACAAAACAGTCTTGGGAAAGCATGGAGGACATGAATTAAAAAAGCACTTAGGACCGTTACTGTAAGTCCTCATAAGTACCTGGGGGTTTGGGGAGCGCTCCTTATTGCATGAATAAGGTTCTATATTGGGAATAGCAGGCGGTGTCTACAACATTGCTTGAGCAAACACAGAGATGAATCCTGTGGCACAAAGCCAGGTGACGTGGCACACGCTGTTCAGAGCTTGCCTGGTAATATCCAGGTGCCTTGGAGGGAGTTACTCTGAGTAATCCCAAATACAAAGCCAGGGGGTGAGCTAATTGCTGAGCAGTGTGAGTGGTGATGGAGCTGAGAGTGCTCCGCTTACTCCGTCATCCTTATTAATGCAGCAGTATCAGATACACCACGGTCTCTGAATAGAAGTTTAGGCTGCCAAAAACGTCAGGTAAACCTGTGAGCCTCTCTAGACCAGGACATTGCGATAGCCTGGTCTCCGTACCTTATGCCACAGAAGGATGTAGGCAATGTGGCAGCATCTCACCACGTATTGACCCCCTGCTCCAGTTCACAAGTACTGAGTTCACAAAACACAGCTCTCAGCACAAGTGCAGGGCCTTTAGCAAAGAGATTTTAACTGATGGACAGCAGCGATCCTACACTGATGATAACTGATTATGTCAGGGCGTCAGATAGCTTGGGTAGCAATTGCTGAATGAAGAAACACACTGCCTGCCTTTCCAGGTTTTGGTCGGTCTCACAGTCTGAGAACATTCTATGCTGAGATCCTCAGCCTCTGCTAAATCTGGTATCTGCAAGTAAATCACATCTCTCAACCCATGAGCATAGCTGGAGGTGTGAAGATCTTCGCTTGCCTTTGCAGCAAGCAAGCATCTGTGTTACGAGGCAACCTAGCTGGGAATCAAGGCAGAGGATTTAACTAATTGGAACGAAGTCAGGCAGGCAGAAAGAAAATGAAGAAAAAAGCCAAACAGGGACGTTGGAGGCTTTGCCTTCCAAATGCATTGGGATCTGGGAAATCTTCCTTGTAAACAGTTTGAAGTATTAGAACAATCTGGAAATGTTTTAACTTGGAAGAAATGTAATGCTTTGCCCTCTCCATTCCTTCATGCTGCTTTCCAACTTGTGTACTTTTTTTGCCATGTATTTGTTTTCTCCCTTGGGACAGGTGATCCAGCTTTTCCCTGCTACTTTTGGTGCCTGAACTTCACTTCTAGAAGTAGCTTCTCTTGTCTGATAGGAACTGCTCATTCCATCTGGTGGGGTATTTTGCACTCCCTTATTTCCATTCTTTTCCCATTCTTACACTTTCATTGGTTTTGTCCTCCAGCTTGTTCTCCTGTCATCTCCATGATTGTCTCGTGCTTCCGTCATGAAGTCTGTGTAATCCAGACTGAAAAATACTCTGCTGCTAAAAAAGCTAGGAATTATATTCATCCTTCTGCTCAGGAGTGGAGGCAATGGCCACTCAACAGGCATCTGCTTCCTCCAGGGAGCTGCACTGGAACTTGGAGATGTTGCTCCAATCTCCATTTCTTCCCAAAATCCAGGATAAATCATAGGTACGGTATATAATTAGGTTGGTGGAAATGGCTTGTAACATGTATCAGTAACAAATGAAGTGTCTGCATTGATTGGGAGTGAACGGCCTCTAATTGAGCTGGGTTTACTTTCCTCCAAGGAAAGAAGGAGCCTTTAAGAACTACTTTTCACCCTTGTCTCCAAAGCTACTTGCACTTTAACCTTAACCCATTTTGCATTATTTGAAGAGGGATTCTCCTCTGGCTTACAGCCATGAGTGCTGCTTGTTCATTTTTTAGTGGGGAATAATCTCAAAATACCCTTGTGTTTGCTGATGTTTCAAGGTGAAGGCATCTGGAAGTTTTCCCATTTTCCAGATGTACTCATTTCCAAAATAAATATGGGATGGGCTGTGGGATAATACCCTGTGAACATTTTAATACACACAATAATATCCTCCAGTTTATACACGCCTGGATTTTTTCCAGGCATAAATGTCACAGTCTTCCTTACAGAGGATCACATCAAGAAAGCACAATCATAATGTTCTCCACGCTGATTCCTCAGGCCAAGCCAGGGGATGACATTCTGAGCCATATTCATGCTACTGGCATCACTGGAATTGTACCTCAACTGTATTTAGCCTGTGGTGCTTCTGTTTCTGGAGACAGTGATTTCTTCTTTCTAATTCAGGTGACAGGACTGGTCATGAAAGGCTAAATTAAGACATTGGGTTCTCTACAGAAGGAGAGTCAGGGCACGTGAACATCATCCCAAGAGCAGCCCAGAACAGCAACTGTGATCCTGCTGCTGCTTTCCTGATTTCCAGAGAAGTGCTTTCTATAGTTCTGGAAAGATTGCAAGAGCACATCTTGCATCATCCAAGTACCTCAGTGTATTCCTGTGCTTGAAGGTCCCTTACCCAGATAATAAAGGTCAGTTCCCTACCTACTGCAGTCACTGCAACCCACCTTCAGATGGAATAACATCATTCCTGCTGAAAGAGCTGTAAGCTGTCAAAAGGTATGGCTGCCCGTGCTCTGCAGTCACAATGCTGTGTCTGGACCTCCTGTCCTTATCTGCCGTCCTCCTGTCTTAATGTCTATGGAATTCAGCAGTCAGAGAAGACTTACCCTGCATAGCTTCCACATAGAATCATAGAATAGTTAGGGTTGGAAAGGACCTTAAGATCATGAAGTTCCAACCCCCCTGCCGTGGGCAGGGACACCTCACACTAAGCCATGTCATCCAGGGCTCTGTCCAACCTGGCCACATCCTTCATTTCTGACTACCAGCTGGGGGCAGCAGCCCTCAAACCTGCAGACCATGTTCACTTTTCCATGACTGTGGGTGGGAAGGATGAGAGCAGGCTGGGCACACGTGTTGCTGTACACACGGGGCTCTGAGGCAGCCTTACATAGGTCTACACTCCTTAAGAGGTCTAAGAACTGAAGCAGAGCTCTGGAGCCCTATTGTCTATGCCACCTGATTGCTAATTCACTCTCTGATTCTTTACTGTGGCCTTTGGAATGAGATGTGAGATCAATATTCTGGGGAGAGGTCTGGCTGTAAGTGGGGCAGATACCAGCCGGTCATTACTGTTTGCCCACAGGAACAGCAGTTGGTGGCTGTTCTTCAGTAGTATTTATGCAAAGATTCTTCCAGAAAATAGGAGAGAAAAAGGAGTCCGGAAGGAACAGTGAAATCCTCAAGTAAAAAGGCGTTTGTCCCTCCTCATCACCCATTTCCATCTTATTTGAGGTCATGATGGCAGCATTTATGCTTCAAACACTTGTGTTTTTCCAAAGTCATGAACAGCTTCATGGACTTGAGAAATGACACAGAAGGAGCCATTTTTGGTGTGTTTGAAGTTTGTGGCATACTTAAAGTTTCTGTAATAAAGCTGTCAGTCTAACTGTTGGGCTGCTAAGGCCCCACATAGAAACGCAGTTATTCTAAAGCAACCAAACACCCAACAGCTCCTTTGAAAGGTCATGATAGTTTCTAGGAACTCAGCACTTTCGAAAAGCTTTTCAATCTGAGCCTGATCTTTTTCCAGAGGAATAATGACCAGTAAATTTCAGTGACTTAGTTTTCCAATGCTCATGTGGAAATGGCCTCAGGACTCCGATCACTCCTGCTGCCAGCCCTTGGACGTCACAGCAGTGGAATTCAACAGCCTAAATGGTGGCTGCTGAATCACTGCCTCTTGCAGGTTTGTAGTTTCAAGCAAAGCAAACTGGCAGTGATTTTAGGTTATCCCGCAGTGCTAGGTTGATAAACCACATTGTCCTTCAGCAGGACTATGGATGTCAAAAGCTGTGAGCAGGATAGATAGCTCGGAGGAGGCTCTTCGAGGCAAGCTGCTCCCTTGGCCTTTATATTCAGCTCAGCCACACTTTGCTGCAAGGTTGAAAGCGCTTCAAATTGAAAATGAAACACAGCACACCCATGATCACATAGCTTTTAAAATACTGGATTTGAGTGGACAGATGCACCTTTAGGCATGTTTGGACCTCCTGTCAAAAATCAAGGAGGTATAAAACTCAGTTGTGGATTTGATGGGACTTAAAGATAGTAACAACTAGATCTGGGTTTGGTTTCTCTCTGCTGCACCGGGCTTGGAATGTGCATGAAAAAGAATCAAGGAAAGAAGTTGAAGTAAATTAGTTAAAGCTCTCAAAAGAACTGTTCTTAAACATAGAAGTATTCAGAGAACAAAACCTCCTTTTCAGCACCCCTGGCTCATTCCTCAGGGCCATTTCTTACATTTCTGCTAAATCAGCTGAGAAAGTCACTAAAGCATAGCAACGTTGCAGTGTCCCTAGGAAAAAGAAAGCACCAAAGAGCCTTGAGAAAACTCTGAATAGCACAGAAAGCAAGAACAAATGTTTTATATATGTGGTATTGTTAAAACTCTCAAGTGGCGTAAATATAATAAACAATAGTGAAGAATGGGATATTTCTGTTTGTTTCCCCATGCTGGAGATGACCTAACCTACCTCAGGCATGGTTCCACTTTGGGACTTGTGAGTTATTTGATCGGTCCAAACTTGTGAAAATAAACACTATTATTCTACTGTTCTACAGCATGCATTCCTTTGTTCTCTGTAAATAGACCGAGAACCAGCAAATGAAAATAAATTATCATAAAATACAAATCAAAGTAAAAACTGCCGATAAACCAAGACCAACACATGGGAAAAAGCCCGTAATGAACACAGAAATAATGCAGTGGTATACTCATCACTGAGTGCAGCTCTGCGCGCTCAAGATGGCTTTGTTAGCATTTTATGCTTGAGTTCTGATCTCATTTACAGACATCCCCTGCAGAGACTTCCTTCATACTAACTCTGGCGTGGCCAAGAGAAAAATCTGACATCTTGAAGCCAGCATTTCCAGAGAACCCAATGGGAGCTGGATGTTTAGGTCTCATTGGATTTCAGTGCAGGTTGGACACCTAACATTGTGTCTCTAAAGAAATCCCCTGCATGAAGCGCTAGGTTATTTCTTTGGCTTTCCCAATATTGTCTTCCAGAGAATAGCGGCCAATGTTTTGTCTAGTTGTAAGTTTTGCAGATCATTTAATATTTGCCCAGCTTTGTGCACATCATGTGTTAAGAATTACTATTGTTTATAACATAAATGATAGGGCTTTCACCACTCCCTGGGGGAGGTTATTTTGCAGCCTGATGTATGTCACTGTCAGGAGGCTTCTCTTGGTATTTATAGTGGGTTTTAGCATTGGAAGATTCTGAAGATAGGGAGCAGAAAGCTTACTGTGTTGGCTAAGAGTTCAATATGCATGTGCCTGCGGATGGAGGTGAGGTGACTGGTCACAATTGGCATCATTTTGCATTCCCTTCCCACACCAGGAAAGCACCTTCCTTTTGCATCCTATTTATAGAAAATAAAAGAATTTTGCTTATATTTTCTTTTTATAGGAGGTGTAATGGTAATGTTGCATACAGATCTCTGTGGTGAAAAGCCATGGAGGAACTGACGCATTGCTGGCTGGGATAGTGTGATGCTCATAAAAACAAGGCACAGAGGATGGTTGATGATCTGGTGTTTATGGATGTCCCATTTACAGCTCAACACCACAAAGCAGCGTTAAGCAAAATGATATATTTCAAATGAGTTCCCTTATACAAGAACTCCAGTAAACTTCACATAGGTTGTTGCAGTGTGTGCAACAAACTACACCTCCTCCCAGCATCCCACCCCCACTGAACTGCATCCAGCTCTAGGGAGAAAGATTTTCTGTAAAAATAATGCAGAAAAGCATATTTTCAGATGATGAAGCAAAATTTTACACGAACTAAATGGAGTATACAGCTTTTACCACTCGCTGTATGGGGGGGCCTGTAAGTATTGATGGTCTAAAGAGAGAGGAGATTTGCAGTACAGTGTACCAGAAGCTTGTCTCAAAACAAGTGTCATTTAACACCCAGCATGTCAGTTTGGTTTAGCTGAAGAAAATAGCCCCAGGCCATCTCTTACTAGCACCACTTTCTAGAAGGCCTTTAGAAAATCCTGTTTTCCCATGTGTTTACTTAACAAATGATCTCCAGAAATGCCAGCATTTTACTTACTGGAATCGTGGTTTTTGGGACCCCGTTCATCCTTTTGTCATTCAGAGGCTGGAGTGGAATAGCATTGTGATTTGTGTGCATGTCTCACAATAAAGGTGTTACAATGATCCTCTAATCAAGAATATTTATCCTATAGCAATGTGTTGTTGCCCAAGGGTTCTTGCATATATTATTCCTTAATCCCTATCCTCTTATTATGCTTGTGATTATCTTAGTTCCTCTTAACTTTACCCAACTACATGGAGCAGCTAAGGATTGAGGTAGACATCCTAAGCTTTTTTGGTAGTCAAGGGAGAGTGGAGGATCTCCAGTGCAGCCACACTAAATCTGATCTGGACTCTTGTGTATTGTCACTGTCTGCCTTGTCTATGTGAGGTTTGATGGAAGACTAGCCTAGCAATGGCAAAGCCTATCAGAATTATTATTAGGACTAACACTATATAATATATATAACATACACAATTCCTAATATTATTAGGAAATGTGAGAAACATTATTAGGAAGAAATTCTTCCCTGTGAGGGTGCTGAGGCGCTGGCACAGGGTGCCGAGAAGCTGTGGCTGCCCCATCCCTTGCAGTGTTCAAGGCCAGGTTGGACAGGGCTTGGAGCAGCCTGGTCATGTTGGAAGGTGTCCCTTCCAAGCCAAGCCATTCTGTGGTTATAAATAATTGACTTTAGTTTTGCTCAGGGTATATTTGGGTTAAGCAGCAGCTTTTTTATGCTTTTTCTGCACATTGTTGTGAGTTTTCTTTCTATATTTTCCATAGTTCCCCAAGGATGTGTGTATAGTGTCAACAGTAATGAATGGCATGAGTTTTTACCATAAGGAGCTGAGATATCATGGTAATCCAGTTTTCATGGTAATTTGGCCCCATGGAAGTCTCTCTAAGGAATAAAAACGCCTGAGAAAAATGGAATTCACATGAAGTCTCCTTATTTTCTAAGTTCATCTCAATGTCTTTGGGGAACTGGATGAATTGCCAGCCTCCAAATATAAATTACACTGCTCGAGAGTGAAAGATCAGTACATACTCAAAAACTTGATCCAGCAATAATAGAAATAAAACTCTGCATTTGTTCCATTGATAACAAAACCTTGGTACAGTGCTAAAATACCATCACTGCAGAAAAGCCCAAGGGTGCGGTTCCTTGACAGTTGAAGCCAATCTAAGCTGATCTGTTTGCATTCGTGGTCACACCACCCCTCATCCCCACAGGACTATTTATTTTATCTTATTAGTTTTCTAACCATTAGTAACTGGACGTACCCTGCCAGGGAGTCTAAGAGCATATGTGCACATAGGGAAAGGTGGGTTGCACTCCATGTCATCACCTGGACGCGTGGAAGGAGCACAAGGTAAATGTAAATGACAGCAAGGGCTTTTGGACAAGAATGAATGACATTATTTATGCTCAGCCTAATTTTGAAGGTCCTTTAGTCTGTGTAACAGTAATCCGTATGATTCCTTTACCAGCTTGGATAGAACTTAAGGAATCTGTTTGCCAAAATCTTGCCAAACCAGTCTTTCTCACTGTCTGGTATGAAGTTTATGTGTTTGTCTTCATATGAATGTAGTGCTGTTTATAGGAAGTGGTAAAGAAAAATGTAAACTATGAATGTCATATACAAATTGTTTATGGAAGAGCAGCTCTGTCTATGTGAGAAAAGGGAGTAAACTAAAGTAAAATAAAGCAGATAACTTTTGCAATTCTATCCATTCTATAAGTATAAATGCATTAGCAGAATCTCATATCCTTCAGTGAAATACTTATACCAGCTCCCAAACTGAGTGCATTCTATGGTCATTTAAAGAGAACACACAACACAAGAGGGATGTAGACCTAATTGAGCAATTCCAGAAGAGGCCAGAAAGGTGTTCAAAGGGCTGAGCATGAAGCTCAGGGGAGACATTACAGCAGCTTCCAATAACTAAAGGGGGCCTACATGAAATCTGGAGAGAGACCTTTTGTAAGGGCGTGTACTGACAGGACAAGGGGGAATGGCTTTAAACTGACAGAGGGGAGTCTGAGATGAGCTCTTAGGCAGAAGCTCTTCCCTGTGAGGGTGCTGAGGCACTGGCACAGGGTGCCCAGAGAAGCTGTGGCTGCCCCATCCCTGGCAGTGCTCAAGGCCAGGTTGGACACAGGGGCTTGGAACACCCTGCTCTAGTGGAAGGTGTCCCTGCCCATGCCAGAGGGTTGGAACTGAATGAGCTTTAAGGTCCCTTCCAGCACAAATAATTCCCTGATTCTATGATTTTATGAAAACAACCATTAATAATAATAATGATAATAGCAAAAAAGCATTGCAGAGGAGACTGGGATTTGGACATAAAGAGCACGCAGTGGCTATATTTTAAATGGCCCATGAAGTGAAGAGCAGTGCACACTGTAAACTGGGCTGTCCAACTAGAACTGGAAGAGTCAAGTACTACTGCCTCTTTAAACTTCTCTGTGGTTCTATAAGGGCCTGAAAACAGTTGTGTGTATAACTTGAAGCCTCTTTCTGGCACGTGAAGCAGCTCCTCATGAGGGTCATGCCAGCAATCCCTATCAGCAAGGGAGCAGGTCTCCCTGTTTTATCTGTACCCCTTTGTGTATTCACAGGCACTCCCGAAGCCGTGTGAGCGCAGCACACTTCACCTCCTGGCAGATGTGAAATGTCTTTCCCAGGAGAACGACCCACCGCCTGCCTAACACAATACAAAGAAGGGTTTTTTCCAGCCATGCCCTGCAAGTCAATACTGTCTGTTATGTGATTAAACACGGCGTATCGGCTCACATGGGCTTTTTAGTGGGGAAAAATAGTGCGTTTTAAGATCTGTGGCCAGATTCTTCAGCACGCTTGACAGCTCTGGGCTGCTCCAATGACACAGGACAACCTCAGGCCTGCAATAACGGATTGATTCAACCAGCTTGTTGTGGTATTGCTGGAGCAGGGCAAACCAGATGAAGCGTATCGGCAAATCCAGCTTCTCAGCTCTTATTCTAAGGGGTTTTTATGTCAGCCTAACTTAATTTCCAAGGTTTAAAAATGAATTAATTAATTAAAATAATCTTCTTGTTTAAAAGTAATAAATTAATCAATTTAAAGGTTTAGAAGTTTGAAAGCTCAACATGAGCCAGCAGTGTTTGCTTGCAGAAGGCTAACCATGTGCTGGGCTGAATCACAACAAGCATGAGCAGGAGGTGAAAGGGGGTGATTCTTCCCCTCTGCTGTGCTCTGGTGAGACCTCCCTGCCTTCAGTCCTGCATCCAGCTCTGGGGCAGCAACACAAGAGGGATATGGAGCTGTCAGAGGGAGTCCAAAGGAGGTCACAAGGATGCTGCAAGGGCTGGAGCAGCTCTGCTGTGGAGCCAGGCTGAGACAGCTGGGCTGGTTCAGCCTGGAGAAGAGAAGGCTCCTTAAGGGGAGACCTTAGAGCAGCTCCAGTGCCTAAAGGGGCTGCAGGAAACCTGGAGAGGGGCTTTGGACAAGGACCTGTAGGGACAGGAAAGGGGAATGGCTTTAATCTGCCAGAGTGGAGACTGAGATGAGCTCTTAGGCAGAAATTCCTCCCTATGAGGGTGCTGAGGCACTGGCACAGGGTGCCCAGAGGAGCCGTGGCTGCCCCATCCCTGGCAGTGTTTGAGGACAGGTTGGACAGGGCTTCTGGTCAAGTGGAACAGGGGGTTGGAGCTGGATGAGCTTTGAGGCCCCTTCCAACACAAACCATTTTGTTATTCTATGATTTACTTATTGGATAACACATTTCAGGAGAAAGCACTGTAATATGCTTTCAGAAACATCTCTCCCCTGTGTCCATAATCAGGGTTGTGTGATGTGGGTGACAAATGTATGTGAGGACCAGGCCTGGGGCAATCTGGGTGAGTGAGAAGCAGTAATGTTACTCAGCATACTGTGCGAGGCAGAGAGAGCCCTTCTTCAATCACATCTGGTGAAATCTGCTTCACAGAAGTGCAAAATGCCACCAAGAGCCGAGTACAGCATTGCTTATAGAGAGCAAATACACGGGAAATAACCCCTGATGCTGCTGTAGAGTTAAAGCAAAACAGGACGCAGAACGATTTAGTGGGAACGATGACTCTGCAGAAAGGAAACTAAGCCGTATTTATACAGCAAGACTCGTGACCTCGCAGAGAAAGAGAGCCCAGCCTGTCATTTTCTACCACAGTTAAATCACGCCTTGTGAGCGATCGGCTTATTATTTCCAAGACTTTTGGGCTAATTCGCCGTTGCGAAATGAGGTTTCTTCAAATGAGACAGAAAGCGCATTCCTCCTTCACGACTGTGCTCCCCGCGTGCCAAATGTGAAGTTATAAAACCAGGCTGTTTTGGACTTATCTGAGCATTAAAAATAAATGGGCCTCGGAACAATTTTCTGAGAAAAAAATGTTCATCATTTTCCAGGAAAAAAAAAAAATGAAAATCACTTGGGCTAAGGTCAAGTGTGGGAAATCTGATGCCAAAATGCAAATCTCTGAGCATTATAGAAGCCATAACAAGCAGCAGTTTGAGCTGAAAGTCATTCTGGGAGGCAGAAGCACTGACTCCAATGTCCGGGCTGAATTGTGCCTACACCGTGGCTCTGAGTTTCAAAACAGGCTACTAATTGTCCCCGAAAGGACTGATTTTGTTGCAGTTGGGCATGCTGCATCTCTGGAGCACAGCTTTCCTGGGAAGCGTGGTAATATCAGGCAAGGGATGTGGGCTGGTTGCTTTGGATGGGCTTGTATTTTAGTATGATATTTTATAGACATAAATACACTGAAAATATCATTGTATGGATGTTTTTGTGTCAGTGGGTCCTAAGAGCGGCTTTGCCTCTCAGCTGCTTGTCTGTTCTGCTAATCTGGCTGGAGAAGTGTATCAGTGTCTGAATTATCTGAGAAAAGGGGGTTTGGGAGATCAAATCAGAAGGGAAAATGGATATAAATGGAAATAAAGTTATTCCTAAGCCTAAAAAGAGAAATAACTCTATAAGAAACATACTAACATATAGACAAAGAGATCTTTATGTGGGCATCTTTTATCTTATGGAAGGAATGGCCAGCTTTGCTCTCGATATCCCTTGGAACAGTGTGTATGAGACATCTGTGCCTGCTGGACTCCTCACTACACACATGATCTGAGGAGTCCTCTTGCATTGTCAAACAATTCAATGCTATCTAAATGCAAAGGGCTTCTTAAAACGATGCATATTAAGCAGCACTGAAATTTCCTGTTTACAAAGCTGTAAACCCAAATTCTGTGGTTTCTATGCAGACCAAAATATTGACTTTCAGGGGTCATGGAACAACTATTGACCCATGTTGGCATGTGAGGAATTACGCATGTGAACCAGATATGTGGTCTGCGTGTCACAGTTCAACTGTACCAAGGTGCATTAAAGTAAGCTACAGTCATATGTGCATGAAAACAGAGATTAACAGCATGGCTGGAGACCTGCCCTCCACACTCCATTTCTGGCACTCTCTGGGTCTCCCTTTGCAGAGCGAGCTGGCTCACATGAACACACCAAAGGTAGAAACCTAAACAAAGTAACCTGGGAGCCTCAGGAGCCAGATTCCACTGGATCAGACCCAGAAGGATGCTGCAGTGCACCATGGTGGGCCAATCCGCACATATTTTGTGGTTTAATTTAACCTCTGGGATGCATTCTGCCCCACTGAGATTGATGTTCATTGATTCAACCTCACTGAATCAGAGTGCCTCTCTGAACCACCCCGTCTTATATATCAATATTTTAGATATAAACCCCCATATATGTGTGTGCATGTATTTGCATATACATATATATGCATATATAAATAAATATGCAGCTCGATGCAGTGTTCTTTCTCCTGGGGTCAAGAAGAGCCATGTTCACCACAAGTGTCATGACAAAACAAACCATTTCTTTTCTGATTGTCACTGGACAATTGAAATGCTGATTATAATCAATAAATAGAGCAGGATAATTGCAAATCAGGGAATAGATGTATTTCCTGCTCTTAAAAGGGTCAGCCTCTCCAAGTGCAGAGGTAATTAGGGGAGGGAATTTATAGTAAGCATGTGAATAGTAACTAGGAACCCATTTTAAATATATTGCTGGATGCTTGAAAAGCCATCACTGAATAAAGAAATTGATCTGTCTCAATTAAAAAATCCAGGCAACTTTATAGAGGGAAAAATTAAAGAACAAATCTTCAATAAAGTTTTAAAGAAGACAAAGTTATTTAACAAAAGCACAGATATGAACAGCAGAAAGGAGGCACTGATTTGAATGAATATATAACTCCAAAAGGAATGACACGAATGTGATAGAATAAACAAAACAAAAAGTGAATGAACAGACGGTCTGAGACAATAGTATCTTATGTAAAGTGAGACCAAGAGCAAGTCACTAATGGTGCCAGTGCGTTACTCCATGGAAGTTGTGGAACTGTCAGCAAACAAAAGAGGTGACAGAAGCAACCAACGCTCATTTTTGTTGTCTACTGGAAAATACATATGAGTTGCATGATAGAGGTAACTGTTAGCAATAATTAACGCGTTCTCACAAGTTCAATGGCCTAAACCAGCTCTAGAAGTTACACGTTTTAAAAGCCCTGTATGTTTAGATTACTTTTATCCAAGACCTGTAAAAGAACTTTCAGGGGTGGTAAGTATCAGCCTTCTCCACTGGTGGGAAATCAGGGACTGCTCTTATCCAGTGCCAGACACCCCTTGGTGAGTTTTCACCCTGAGAGGCAGAGGCTTTCTTAGGATTAAATTCATCTGACAAAAAGATGACATTTGGTTTAAACAATCACATCCTAATGTGGTATCCACTTTCTAAAGCTCATCAACAGGGTGCTCAAGGTTTCTCCAGTCTGCCCCCAAGGCATCAGTCCTGGCACTCAGTGTGATGCTGTGGGGTAGGTCATGTTCTAGGTCTAAGCAGAGTGACCTGGTGCAGGACTGCAGAGGGCATTCTACCTGCACATTTGACATGAGTGTCACCCCTATGGAAAGCTGAGCTGTGCTCTAATACTACAGCTTAGGCAAATGTTGATGAATTGAAAATGATCAGTTATGAACCTTCTCAGATACCTTGAAAGAAGATGGAAGACTCTCAGAGATGCCGAAAAGCATTAGTTATTTTGTACTGCAAAAATATGCCCATAGCTTTAATAGATATACAGAAAACCACATAAAAACTTAGGAGGGAAATAATAAGAACAAGATAATAACAAATTACAAGTCAGATTTTATGTTCATGTAATTCCTATTATGTGAGTTGCCTTCTGCAAGTGTCTGCCTCTGACCAGGGGTGCTTAGACTCCTAATTCAGACATACCCATTAAGACTGTCAAGGATGGTTTGGGCTGAAGGTGATTTTCAAACAGCAGGGTTATATCTTGCCCTTTAAAATGAAAAAATGTGATTAAAGAATTGGAAAAGACATTTTACAGTAAGGAACTCAGGAAGTTCAGTCTGGTTTGTTCGCTACAGGAAGGCCAAAGGGTGGCTTAATCACAGCCTGACATTACCTATAGGGATAATCTCAGTAATGACTTCTCAACCTGGCCAGCAAAGGAAGAACAAATGTCAGTGGCTGGAAGCTGAAGATAACTCAGACTAGAACCCAAATGTAATTATTGGCGGCCACAGTAAATAGTAATTATCAGGGTGGGTGCTTGATCCTGTAGCAAAAACAACCTCAGCAGCAAAATCAGACTTATTAAAGGAAAACACACTGTAAATCAGGCACTAACTGAGGAACGAACATGGTTTGTGATGTGCAGGATTCAGACCAGCATCTCTCTCTGCCCAGTGATCTAAGAACCTATAAACCCACTACCCGGGAGGCTTCTTAAAGAACCTATTATGTCCATGTTTATCATGGTGACATTTACTCACTGTTAATACATGCGTAAGCAGAATAATTACCATTTTTCCCAACTCTGACCTCTTGTATGATTTTCTCCCATCGCCCTTGTTTCGCAAACCAATTCCCGTTATCTGAAAGCCTTAGCAAAGCAAACACAGCAGTTTAGCACTTTCCAATACTTATTCCATGCTGTCAAAGAAACAACAATAGCAGCAAGGGGTGTTGAGGGGGGTAAGTGTTCTTCTAAAAAGGTCCTTGTAGCTTTAAAAATGTCCCTCTGCCCCTTTACTGAGTCCAAGGACCAGGTCCATGGACCAAGGATTTTGCTGTAGAAGACGCAGTAGATGGATTTTTCCATGGGAATTAGGCAAAAGCCCTGATCTGGTAGCAGCAAACTCTGCTTCAGTGCCTAAGTACCCTGCAAATGAAAAGGGTTTTCATATACAGAGACAAAGATGCATGGTTTTTAAGGTCACCACAATCCTCCCTCTAGTCTTTCTTCCTGCATAATTAGGACAAAGCAAAGAGAACCCAACCAAAACTTCTCCCATGAGAGTCTCTGCCTCCAGCTGTTGGTATTTGACCGTACAGAGTGTGTCCATCACCCATTCCCCACGCTTGCCTGATGTAGGTGATAAACGCAGTGGGGCTGGGAACATGTGTAGCACACCGTGCTTGTTCACAGCGTTATCACCCACCCAGATTAGCAACTGAGCGTGGCTGGTTACGGCTTGTGAGTAAATAAGGGCCCTGCAAGATACGGTTGAGTTGCTGACTCCATCGTAGACTCCTTGCCTGACCTTGGGACTGTAGCACTGTCTGTGTTTGGAAAGGTAAGATAATATTGCTTGTCTGCCTCACAAGGATTTTGCGAGGTTAAAGGCACTCTTCATTGGAGCTAGCTGTAAAGTGTTATGGTTGATGAGAGCTGTGTAAATATCCATGCTCATGAAATCTCAAATAAAACACCATCCTGCTGGAGGAAAGCACATTTAAAGCCCAGAGATCCCTACAACACCATGGTACAGGTCATGCATCTCAGGGGTGAAAAATACTACTGATGGAGCCACAGAGGGGGAAAGTGAGGGTTGGACTTGTTCTTAAAGGTCTTTTCCAACCTCGTTGATCCCACAATCCTATGACTGAGCACAAAGCACTGCCTAGCATGGGGTTTGCTGTGATTTACAATGCCGTGCCTGGAAAGGAGACATAGCTAAAGGCTATCTTAGTCTGTTAGCCTTAGTTATAGCCCACAGATGCAGCCTGGGTATGTCAGGGTGCATAGGGAGGCATAGCTGCTCCGGCTGGACATGCTCAGGAGCACATGCACATGCCACACACTGTACGCGCACAGGAAGAGGTCACTTCACCAGGGCTTTACAAACATTTCCAAAGTGCTTGACAAACACTTCTCTAATAGATGACATATTTTTGCTGAAGGCACAACCAGCTCAACCAGATTTTATTACAGGTGTAAATAATACCCAGGGAATTTGAGCGCGAGCCTCATTTCTCTGCTCTTAATCCCTCCTCCCGCTGACTCGTTAAAGGTCTGTTCAATCATCCGGCCCTTTCCCTCCCCAAATTCACCGACGCTCCATCCACACTTACTTATTTTACAGGGATTTATACGGATGCCAGGAGGTACCTAGCAGTGCCCTCCGGGTTTCGTGGCCTCAGTGAAATAACAAACAGCACTAAACCCCAGATGTAACCCTGTGGTGCAATTTAACTCCTTAGAAAGAAAAGGCAGCAGTTCACAAAGCTACCCCAGACGGTTTTAACCCAGCAGTGAAGAAGCTGAGTGCCTTTGGTTGATGAAAGACATGAGGGAGGGTAGGGCTGGGGCTGTGTGTGGGGAGCTGGATTTGGGGGGCTCTTGGGCTCAGCACCCGTGCTTTGGAGGCATGGCTGGGGATAGTGGAAAAGGGGAAAGGGGCTTCCTGTTGTGGGGAGAGGGGGCATGGAGAGGAACATGCGATCACGGAATGGTTTGGGTTGGAAGGGGCCTTAAAGCTCACCCGGTTCCAACCGGCTGCCAAAGGCAGGGACACCTTCCACTAGAGCAGGTTGCTCCAAGCCCCGTCCAACCTGGCCTTGAACCCTGCCAGGGATGGGGCAGCCACAAGGATTAGGGGTGACACTGAGGGGTAAGGATGCGGGGTGAGAAGACGGAGGGGGACCCTCACGAACAGCCTCGCGCTGCGGCGGGAGGGTGCGATGGTGCGCGGTGTGACCCCGACGGGGCGGGGGCTGCGGCGCGGCGCGGGGCGGTTCGTCCCTCCCCTTGGGCCGTTTCTCCGCTCGGAGCTTTAACAGCGGAGCCGCCCCCGGCCCCTCCCCGTTGTAGCCGGCCCGTGCGGCGCGGCCGGGGCCGGGGCCGGGGGTCGGTGCTCGGCCATGGCGGGGGGCCGGCTGCTGGCAGTGCTGCTGGCCGGGCTGCTCGGCGGGGCGAGGGGCTTCGGAGATGAGGAGGAGCGGCGGTGCGACGGCATCCGCATCGCCATGTGCCAGAACCTGGGCTATAATGTCACCAAGATGCCCAACCTGGTGGGGCACGAGCTGCAGGCGGACGCCGAGCTGCAGCTCACCACCTTCACCCCGCTCATCCAGTACGGGTGCTCCAGCCAGCTCCAGGTGGGTCGGAGGACTGGAAGGGGCCTTTTCTGTGTGGTTGCCGGGGGGGGGGGGGGGAACGTGTATGTGTGCGGTGCCCGGGCTGGCTGATATCCCCCATCCTCATCCCCCATCCTCATCCCCATGTCCCGTTCCGTCGCGGCTCCTGGAGCTTTGCTTCCCGAGGGTCCCACCGCTGAAGCCGCTGCTTTCCCAGGCGAAAGGCAAGAGCCCCGTCCTCCCGACGGGCATGGATTTCATCAAACAAACCCCAGCTTGTTTCTTGGGGCAGAGCTCCCAAATTAGCACGCGATCCCTCTTACGTTATCGCGTCACAGAACTGAGGTTATTCAAAGCCCCGAGAAAACAACAGTATTTTATTATCCCTGTACGTATGTGACCTTATGGGAGAAGAAAAAGACATTCTTTTCGGAGGATCATTCAATAAGTGCCTTTTCTTCTGTTTTGTCTGTTAGCTGTAATACCCAGGCAGTGCTAGAACAAATATATGCATTTGTTTAAACTGCTTTAATCTGTTCTTTTGCTTTCCTAAATCGCACCCTTGGGGTTTAGCTCTGGCTAAATCCCGCTCGCTATATTGAAACTGATGGGCTAAATCTGCATGGAGCTGATCTAGGGAGTAAAACGTTCAGGCTTTGGCTTCGGACCACATTTGAACTGAAAGAAGACAACATTGTTAGGGTTCCCCCCCTCCCCCCTTTGTTTTTATTGTTCTGGTTTATTTGTTTTATGCTGCTTCCTGTTTTTTTAAGGCAAAGGACCAAATATTGCTGCTGAAAAGTCAATAAAAAGAAGTCGTGTTGTATTTCGACCTGTTTCATTTTCTCCTAACGCACTTGTGCTTTCTGTTTCTCCCTTCTAGTTCTTCCTTTGTTCGGTCTATGTCCCGATGTGCACGGAGAAGATTAACATCCCCATAGGTCCCTGTGGAGGCATGTGCCTCTCTGTCAAAAGACGATGTGAACCTGTCCTGAAGGAATTTGGGTTTGCCTGGCCGGACAGCCTGAACTGCAGCAAATTCCCACCCCAGAATGACCACAACCACATGTGCATGGAGGGCCCGGGAGATGAGGAGGTTCCCCTTCACAGCAAGAGCTCCTTGCAGCCCGGTGAAGAGTGCCACAGCATGGGATCTAACTCGGATCAATACATCTGGGTGAAGAGAAGCCTGAACTGTGTCCTCAAGTGCGGCTACGATGCTGGTCTGTACAGCAGGTCGGCTAAGGAATTCACAGATATCTGGATGGCTGTGTGGGCCAGTCTTTGCTTCATCTCAACTGCCTTTACCGTCCTGACCTTCCTGATTGATTCATCCAGATTTTCCTACCCGGAGCGCCCAATCATATTTCTGAGCATGTGCTACAATATTTATAGCATTGCTTATATTGTGAGGCTGACTGTGGGCCGGGAAAGGATATCCTGTGATTTTGAAGAGGCAGCAGAACCTGTTCTTATCCAAGAAGGTCTTAAGAACACAGGATGTGCTATAATTTTCTTGCTGATGTATTTTTTCGGGATGGCTAGCTCCATCTGGTGGGTTATTCTCACATTGACGTGGTTTTTGGCCGCAGGACTCAAGTGGGGCCATGAAGCTATAGAAATGCACAGCTCTTATTTCCATATTGCAGCCTGGGCTATCCCCGCGGTGAAGACCATCGTCATTTTGATTATGAGACTTGTAGATGCAGATGAACTCACCGGTCTGTGCTACGTTGGGAACCAGAACCTTGATGCGCTGACGGGCTTTGTCGTCGCTCCTCTTTTTACCTACCTGGTCATTGGGACTTTATTCATTGCAGCGGGACTCGTGGCCTTGTTTAAAATCAGGTCTAATCTCCAGAAAGATGGAACTAAAACTGACAAACTGGAAAGGCTGATGGTGAAAATCGGTGTCTTCTCAGTGCTGTACACCGTACCGGCAACGTGTGTCATCGCCTGTTACTTCTATGAAATCTCCAACTGGGCTGTGTTCCGCTATTCCGCGGATGATTCCAACATGGCAGTGGAGATGCTCAAGATCTTCATGTCCCTCCTGGTGGGTATCACGTCGGGTATGTGGATCTGGTCAGCCAAAACCCTGCACACGTGGCAGAAGTGCTCGAACAGACTGGTGAACTCAGGGAAGGTGAAGAGGGAGAAGAGAGCGGATGGTTGGGTGAAACCTGGGAAAGGGAATGAGACTGTGGTGTGAGCCAAGGACGGCACCACGAGGGTCTGATTGCCCTCCAGTGGAGGACTGATGGTGTGTGAGCATTGCCGTGTGAAGGTTGGAGGAGAGTAGGGAGATGGTTACACAACCTGCCTCTGGGGAATGGAAGGAAAAAAAAGCCTTAAAGAATAAAAAGCAAAAAGGTCATGCTGCAGATACAATAGCCATAAATCATGCTGCCCAAAATAGGAAAGCCCAGGGAGGCTTTAAAAGCTGTGAAATACCCAAACGTGTTACCTTTCCCTTTTTTAAGCAGGATGCAGTATACTGAAGTGTTTAGAAGCTGAGAGACCATAGCCCACAGCTGTGGGATGTCATTTTCTTCTCATCGTCTTATAGCTGATGAAGGGAAGGTGATCTGGGGCCAATTTATGGGCTGATTTAGGGTCCAGCTGTCAGCCAGGACCTCAGTTTGATGTCTTCTTTCCGTGTTCAGCACTGTGAAGGAAGCTCTTGCAAAGTTGTGTCTTTATGCCTTTTGTAGTGGAATTCGTTTGGTCCCATGTGCTGCACAAGTCAGCCAAGGATCAGGTCCTCCAGCAAATACCAAGTGCACTTTCCAGGTATGAGAGTTGTTACCCATGATGGGTAGGATTTAGAGAGGTATTAGTTAGGGTGATTCTTGTCACCTGATGGTCTGATAATAATTCTGACTCATTCTTTTCACCATCTGTAACCTGGTCTGAATTGAGAGCTGGCTCTGCCTTGAGGGACTGGGACCTCCTCAAATCCCTTCCCACCTGAATTAGCCTGTGGTTCTATCAGTATTCCTCATTTTTTAAAAGCTTTACTCAAGATCATTGTCCGAGTAGAGGAGTCAGTGGGAGCTGGGAAACTATGGTCTTCTGCACTGATTTCTGTTATCAGTCTGCCTCCATTCCCATCCCGTCAGGTGCTCCTGCTATTTCCAGTGGGCCACTTTATTCTGCTCCATTTAATAGCTTTAAATAAAGTCTTACATTATAGTGCTCATTCCTCCAGGAAAGAGAAAAATGAGTTGAGGGTCTCTTCAAACAATGCCGGTTTTCTCCAAGTAAACTTATCTGCCTCTCTCTGGAGACCCATTGCATGAGGCAATTAAGTCTTAATATATTTCATTCAGTGCGATGGTATCTCTGCCGACGCCAGTCTGGGGAGAAACGAAATGTTAAGTTCCCTGGCAGCCTCATGTTCACACAGATCAGTTGTGTAATTATGTGTGTCAGTTACAATTAAAAGAACATTCTCAGCCCATGACATCGCAGAGCAGCTGACTGCCTCACAGCAATGCTCCGATTGCTCCCTGACAGCTATGCAAGGGGGGGTTTAATGTATATTTACATGCAGATTGCAAGCAGGCATTCAGTCCTCAGGAAGGACAAGAGACATTTCCAGTTCTTGCAAAGGGATTGCAAGAGAAGAGATCCAGCTTCTTGGTGGATAATGTTGTTTCACAGCAACTGTTGAATTTTGAGGCATCATCTTGTGCTTGTGGGGAGCTTGAACCTTGTGCTGGGGGCCTGTTTGACTAATAAGAAAGGTGATGCAGAAGGAAATACCCATAACCACTTAAGATAACACTGTTCTGATGCTATATCCCTTTGAAGGGCCTTTGGTTTTATCTGTGTGCCTTAGACTTTGGCTTCATTTATCTGTGTGGACCGTGGTCAACTGTGGAGCATCCACCCAGTGCCCCAACTCACCCTTCAAGGGCAACCGAGAGCAGGCACTGCTTTATTGCCCTCCTCGCTTGTCACACAGGTGCCCCATGTGCTTCCCAAGCCACAGTTCATTCCAGCTCTTGCCGTGCACAGTAACGTGTCCCAGAAGCGTGTATTGTTTCAATGTTAGTGTTGAAACATGTGCTAGAGCACTTCCTTTCTTCTCTCTTTAAACAAACCCCAAACAAACCCTAATTGCAGTCTTTGTGGTTGGGCTCCCTCTCCAGCACAACAAGTGACAACTTGACACGTTCTGCTCAAGACACACAAGCATTGTCTTGGCCAACCCCACATACCAGCCAGGCCTTTTCATCCTTCCCATGAAGTCTCTTGCTATTAGTGTTGTGTTTGGATCTTGTCATTCCTCTGTGGACAAGGAGTTCTGCAAGTAGGAGTTCTTCAGATGGCCGCGCTTCTCCATTGTGCAGTCTTTGTCCTGGGATGTAGTCGACAGCTATATGTTGGCTTTCCAGGGATGAGGATGCAGCATGAGCCTTTTCTTGTAAGATGGCATTGGGCTGTGCCAAGGTGTCGCGTTCACTCAAGTGTCCTTCACTCTGAAATGGTTTGGATACTCTCCTGGTCAATACAACCCATGCTTGACCTGACTGATTCAATAAACAGTGTTTTAACCATGTTATGTACACAGGAGTGACTGTTAAGTAGTGCCTTGTTATCAGATCCCTGCACCTCTGCCTGTGACCCCGTGGACTGACAGATGTCCCTGGTGATGAGACATTGGAAGTGAGTTGGATGAGGACAGTACTATGAGGGAGCTGGGGGTTGTTCCGTTAAAGAGTGTGAGGGTCTCAATATGTGGGGAGAACATGGACTGGAGAGAGACACTGTTTGCTGTTCCTGAAGGAACATCTGTCCCAAGCAGAATGGGAAACCCAAAGCAAATTTAGCTGTTGCAATGAGAAAACCATTCCATAAGTGTATTCATCCATGTGCATTCACCTTGCTCTGTTTTGGGGCTGTATGAGTGGGAAGTCACAGCGGTTGTGAAGAGTGGGCATCTGCAACTCCTGTCTTCTCTTGTTTCAACGTTGTTATGAATATAAAGCCAAAAACTGTGTGACTGATCCTGTCTTGGAAGTGCAGATGCTGTGGTTGTACAAGAAGAAACTTTACAGATATCTTCTTTGCATGTGTCCTGCTCCCATCTCCCCCTCAGCATGTGGCTTCTCACTGTGGGTTTGGAAGCATCTGCTGGAGAGGTACAAGCATAGCTCTTGTGTTAAACAGACAAATTAGCTTCTTTTCTGAATTTTAAGGAAATAGACACTGATTATTTTGGGGTGTACAGAAAATGTATCTTCTTCAATGTATGTACTGTAAATTTCTAATTTATCACTGTAAAAAAAAAAAAAACAAACCCAAAACCAAACAACTTTGCTATTTAATTTTTATATCAAAATAAAACTTTAACCTCTGGATAACTAAGGTATTCCTGGCAGCCCTCACGTGCTTGGTGAGTTTGTGTCTTAAATTGGCTTCATGCTTGTTGGAAGTGCTTTTTTGCCCTGAAGGAAGGACTGAAGCGCTAATGCTGCACTGAAAAGATGATCTGAATGGGTTCACCCTGCATGGGCTGGATCTAACTGGCTAGTTGGACTGGATGATCTTCGAAGGTCCTTTCCAACCCAAATTATTCTGTGATTTGATAAATGTGGGTTGCAAGAAAAAACTGATAGGAGGATGTCATTGGGATAACTGAAAGTATGTCCATGCTTCAGGGCTTGCAGGCAGGGTGGACAGAAACCCTTCCAAAGACAGTGCACAAGTCTCAGGTTCTGGGGATGCACCTGGGGCATTGGGTTTATCTGAGTGTGCCCCCAAAACTGGGAATGCAAAATGGAAACATAACCATCTGCTGCTGTGGGCCACCATAACATGGCTCCTGGGGAGAGCAGAGCCTCCTGTAAGGCTCCTTTGTAGTTCATGTGTTATGGAATACAGGAACCAAAGATGCACTGACTGGTCCCAGCTGGGGTGTTTGGTGGAGGAAGGGGGGCAGCATCACTACCTGCCTGTTGAGTATATGAGAACTACCAGGGGCTTTTGGAAAGAGGCAAGTTTCACTCTTAGTAACATGCTTGACATGAGTTTGCTCCTAGGGGTAGTTTCAGCGCTTCAGAGATCTCATTCAGTAGAATGTCAACATTTAATTCCTGTGTTCATTTTTATTATCATTATTTAATGGTTTCAAACCATCAGAGAAGAGATTTAGATTAGATATTAGGAAGAAGGTCTTTCCTCTGAGGGTGCTGAGGCACTGGCACAGGTTGCCCAGAGAAGCTGTGGCTGCCCCATCCTTGGTAGTGTTCAAGGCCAGGTTGGATGGGGCTTGGAGCAACCTGATGTAGTGGAAGGTTGGAACTGGATGAGCTTTGAGGTCCCTCCCAACCCAAACCATTCTGTGACTATGAAATTAAGCTTATTAATGCTCCACTTATTTTGTCATTCCTTTTTGTCATTTCTGTTCACCGTTAACATGTATGGCATGTACATGCTTGTGTCATCTTGTGTACATCACTTACTGGTTTCTGTGACACTGATAGTAGAGTTTGTGACATTAGTCATCATCTAAATCCTCTTAACCATCTCCATCACACCTCATTCTGTGTGTGGGATTACTTAATTAGCATAATGTTATTCTAATAAGAACCTAAAGCTGACTAGAGTGCATAATTGTGCAAGTGTTCTATAAAGAAGACACTAGGAATTATCACCTGTGTATCTGTAGCTGATCAAGTTCTGTAGAGCAGCATCTATAACTGGTAAGAAGTGATTTGCTCATGCCTTTGGCTACTCATCACTGTAATGTTCTCAGGCTGGTGATTAATGAGGTATCTGAAACTTGTAATTATGAGTCTTTAATGTAGCTACAGTTAAATGTAGCAAACATAAGAGCTGCTGGGGCTGTTCACACCACTTCAGGCCTAGCACTGGAGATGGTGTTGGCTGCTCTAAGTCTTTCTGATGGCTGCTTGCCTTTAGGGATATTCCTCACATCAGCCATCACATCATCAGCACCCAGGAAGTGACAGTGGATTGCTGGAATGGCTTCCAATGGGGGACAAATCAGCCCAGGTTTGCCTATGGAGGATGTCGTGGTTTAATCCCGGCCGTAAATCTGCCACGATGCCATTAGCTCACCCCCCTCCTTCCTCCTCCCTGCTCCTAGAGGGATGGGGAGGAGAATTAAAAGAATGTAACTCCCACAGGTTGAGATAAGAACAGTCCAGTAATTGAGGTATAACACAAATCACTGCTGGTACCATCAATAATAATAATAACAAGGGAAACAACAAGGGAAGAGAATGCTACCGCTCACCACCCGCCGACTGATACCCAGCCTGACCCAGCAGTGATCTGACCCTTCCAGGTAACTGCCCCCAGTTTATACAGTGGGAGACGTGCTGTGGTATGGATTGGCTCTTTGGTCAGTTTGGGTCAGATGTCCTGTCTCTGCTCCTCATCCCTGGCAGAGCATGAGACTCAGAAAGTCCTTGATCAGAGTAAACATTACTGAGCAGTAACTAAAACCATTGGTGTTATCACCACTGTTCCCAGGCTGAAAGTCAGCCTTGAAGGTCAGCACTGCACCGGCTACTAAGAAGGAGAAAATGACAGCTATTGCTGAACCCAGGACAGAGGGGAGTGTGTTCTGTACACAAAACTACCAAAAAAAAGAATAGCCTTTATGAGGACTATTTGTGGTTGGTTTGCTCTTTAGGCTTGAGGTTTTTTGCTTGGTTGGTTTTGCTTGGCTTTTCTTAAAGCTGTCTTTACAGAGAGCAAATGCTAAGGAGCTTGCAGCAAGAGTGACCGGAGTTCTGCTGCCAGAAATCAGGAGCATCCTGAACTCCAGCAATATGAAAATGTGGCTTGAGACCCTGTCTTTGGCAATAGACTTTCCACCACAACTCCTCTGTCCTCAGCTACTTATTCCCATAACTACGACTCATTTCAGCTCCTCCTTCACTTTGCCAGTACAGCCATTTGCAAAGCAGGTCAGCAAAATACTCAGGTTTAAAACAACCATCAGTTTTTGCTTTGTTTTATGCTGGGGGTTTATTTTAAAGGGGAGCAGGGGTCTGGCTAACATTGCCTTGGCTCCTGCACAAGCCCTCTTGCACCATCATCTCCATGAAGCCAGAACTGTGTCTACCTGCAGGGATGTAGGGATGGATGAGAGAAAAGCAGCAGCTACCCAACTGCTTCCAGCTTGCCCAACCTTGGTTGAAATAGCAAAGCCTTCAGTAGAGCAGCTGATGACTCCCCAGGTGTGATGCTTTCACTGGGACAATCGAGTTTGACTTTTAACTGCTTGCCTGTAGGTGAAAGCCCCATTGCACAGCCCTATAGCAGCTGATGCTCTATAACGCAACCTTTCCATCACACTCGGGCTAGTTGGCTCATAACACACACCAGGAGTTTGCAGCCTCTATCTCAACCTAGGATGGTTCAACCGGACTCCCAAATACTGATGTAGTGTGAGTACAAAGTGGAGCTTCTCTTCATGCTCTCAAAGCCAGTGCTGGCTGTGACAGTGATGAGGCAGAGCATGGTCCAGGCTGGAGCTGCATTGTACCATCCTCCTACTGTACCTCACCCGGGAGAATGGACAAGAGGATGGAGGCAGACAAAGCAGCTCCCAGACAGTGATGAGCTTGCGTGTTAGATCCTTTATCACTTGTACTTCCTGCAGCTGGGAAATGATTTCTGGCCAGGAGTCCTGCACATCCTGGCAGGCTCCAGCTGTTGTAACAGCTTTGTGCTGTTAACAACCAGATGTTCTGGTTTGTGCTCTGGGAACAGCCTACCAAACAGTCACCACATGGCTGGAAGACACAAAGGTGCCTTAGAGGGTAGCAGCAGCAGATGAGGACTCACATAGGAAGGTACCACCGAAGAATTGTTTTCCTGGGTTTTGGGGCAGGGACCTCAACATGTGCCAGATGTTGGGTACAACACAGGAGGAAACAAGTTCAACCCCAAACACAGATATTGCACATCTCCAAGTTTACTGTAATCCATAACTGTTGATTTTGCTGCTGTGTTTGCTTGCCAGAGACAGAAGTGCTGATAATTAGATCCACTTCAGACTTAACGTTCATGTTACCCATGCTTAAATCAATGTTTTCAAACCTAAATCTCAAACAATCGCCCATAGCTTGTTGATACACAGGCGAGATAAATATCTTCATTCTGTATTTCCATCAGCGTTTAGCCTGTTTCCTGCCTGGTTCTCTCATTTCCTGAGCTTACTCTGAGGAAGGCAAAAACATCCTTCCTGCACAATGGATGCAAACCGTTTGACAATCTGCTTCTGTGGTATTAAGGCTTAAAACATTATTATGCAGAGGAACAGCCTCGCATTAAATCTTTTTATGGATGAAGTGTTTTCTTCGGAAGCAGCTCGGAGATGCTCACACTCAATTAAGTGGTGAGGGATGATAAGCAGAGGGCCACGAAAAAGCGGGAATTGAGTCTTTTCAGGGGGGTTTCTTGCATTTTGCGGTCTTTGCTGTGCGACAAGGAGCGGCTGACATCTAGCGGCAGCTGCATCCCTCGTCCAGGATCAGCACCATCCCTGCTCCCAGCGTGCCCGGACATCCCCAGGAGACAGAATTCCTTTACATGGCAGTACGGGGCTGGGATGCAAAGGAACTGCTGCTGGAATGGTGCTCCTCATCCCTGCCCACTCTCCAGCCCTATGCCCTATTGCTCCAGGGAGGGTTGGTATCTCTTAGGCAACACCAACGCTGCTGTAGTCCTTCATAGATGTCATCATGAAACAGTTTGGGTTGGAGGGGACGTTTAAAGGTCCATCTTGCCCTGCAATGAGCAGAGTCATCTTCAACCAGACCAGGCTGCTCAAAGCCCCGTCTAACCTAACCCTGAATGTCTCCAGGTATGGGGCATCTACTGCCTCTCTGGGCAACCTGTGCCAGTGTTTCACCACCCTGGCTTTCTTCCTTGGCTCCTAACATTGAGCCCATTACATGTGTGTTCAGAGACAACAGTGTGCAGGGACAGGAGGACCGTCTATCGCCCATCTCCATGAAGGTTCCAAACCAGTACATGGGAAGGTGAGGGAAAAGTAGGGCATGTAGCTCAGATGCTGATGGTGAAGGCTTTGCCTAGCAGCACATCTGCCGGCTCTGGGCAGTACATGAGGGTTTGTACCTAAGGAAGTTGCTAGCTCACACTCTGTTTGATATTAATCTCTCTTTCTTGCTCATCCCTGGGCTCGGGGCTGCTGTAGCTACAGCAGGTTACTGACACTGAAGAAGATCCAATAGTGTTATAGCATGGCAAAATGGTCAAAGGGACATGTCCCTGCTCATTGCAGGGGGGTTGGACTGGACGAGCTTTGAAGGTCCCTTCCAACACCAGCCATTTTATGATTCTATGACCCTGCTATGGCCAGGGAAGCTGTTGGGGGCAGAAGTCAGCAGCATGTATACTCAAAAAGGTCATTCAGAACACTTAACACGGCCTCTTCCTTGACCTCGTGCTGGTTATGTTTAAAAGAAATAGGTGTGGGAGAGCGCAGCAGAAAGGAAAGCCTCAAGCTGGAGGTGATAGCTCCCCTCTTCTTTCTGCTGCCACTTGGCAGTGGTGGGAAAGAGCACGCAGGCCTCAGGCAGAAAGAAAAAGCATTTGCAGGAGAACCGCAATAAAACCATAGCATCCCTTTGACAGGTAGGGAGAGGCCTGGAAATGGGAAGAGAGGCTCCCAGAGGAGGAGGGAATATACGTATAATGCTGAAAAAGTCAGCTGCAGAGGCCCCAGCGAATGAAGGTTATGACAAACAGTAACACCATTACTCTCCCAAAACAATCATGTTTCTGCAGCTGTGGCTGAGCTGAGCCAAAAGAAGTGAGGAGCTATCCCTGCTTCCCTGGAGAGCGGTTTTATAACTGAATCAGGGAAAGGGGCTGTTCTCATCCTGAAGCACCAGTAACTGGTCCTGACAATGTAGGTAAAGCTAGCCCTGGTTTGCTGCGGGGTGAGCTCAGGAGGTCCCTCCCTCTCCAAAATGCCCAAGAGCAACATCTTCCAGCCTAGGGTGCACCAGGACACTGCAGGGGGCTGCGTCCCTTCCCCTCTCCTCAGGATATCAGGCATTTACTCTGGTTTTGGCTGTGAAGAGTCAAGTCTGGGAGATGTGGCCACCAGCCCAGTCCTCCTTAATGGGTGGCCTTTCCAGTAGTGTGCTCTGCAGCCCCATGGCTCCCTCCCACAGTCTGGGCTCCCATAGAGTCTGCAGTCTCTTCCTAAATCTGCTACTGAGCTGTTGTCTCATGTCACAGAGGGGATGGCCTGGCCATGGTGGACTAAGGGAGAACAGGATCCAGGAGCTGCCGTAGCTGTTGGGACAGGAGTGGTGATAGGATGAGAGAGCATGGCCTCAGGTTGTGCCTGCAGAGGTTTAGATTGGATGTTAGGAACAACTTCTTCACTGGAAGCATTGTCAATCATTGGAACAGGCTGCTCAGGGCAGCGGTTGAGTCACCATCCTTCCCTTTTAAATACACATAGACGTGGTGCTTGGGGACATGGTTCAGTGGTGGACTTGGCAATGCTGGGTTAGTGGTTGTATTTTAAAGTTCTTTTCCAACCTAAATGATTCTGTGATTCTACGATACTACTTCAGTACCAGGCCATGCAGGGGAAGGCAGCATATGGGTGCACGGGGGGTGCCCAGGGCATCCACACCTCCCCAGCTCTGCTAGAGCAATTGAAGAGGCACAGGTTCTAAAAGCCTTTCCCTACAAATCCAGAAGGACCCAATTAACCTACAAGAGACAGAAAAAACCCAAGAGGTTTGAAGATGTTAGCCCGAAGAGGCACAGAGTGGGAGGAACAGCAGAAGAATCTCTATAGGGATAGACTCACAGCAAAAATAAAACCTGGCTCTTCACACTCTGCTCCCTACTGCACCTCTTGGTTCATCACTGCTCATTTCAGGAAGACAAGAGATTTATTCCAGAAGGGGAAGGGAAGAATCATGGAATCACAGAATGCCAGGTTGGAAAGGACCTCAAGGATCATCTGGTCCATCCTTTCTAGACAAAGCATGATCTAGATTAGATGTTTTAGCTCCCTGTCTAGCTGAACCTTAACAATGCTCAGCATTGGGGAATCCACTGCTTTCCTGGAAGATTATTCCAATGGCTGGTTGTTCTCATTGGGAAACAGTTTCCTCTTGTGTCTAGTCAGAATCTCCCCAGGAGTAACTTTTGCCCATCACCCCTTGTCCTTTCCATGTGACTCCTTCTATAAAGGGAGTCTCCATATTCTTTGTAACCACCCTTTAGCTACTGGAACGTGATGATAAGGTCTCCCCTGAGCCTTCTTTTCTCCAGGCTGGAGAGTCTGCCTTAAAGACAGCAAAGGAGAACCAAGGATCTCCTGAGCCGCACCGAGTTCTTGTGCTACCACAGTGATTCCCCTGGATGCAGAAGACAAAAGAGGCTGGAAAACAAACTGGACTTGAGCCCCATAGAGCAGAGGAAGGCAGAAGGAAGACACCAGAGAGACACAAACTCAAACAGCATGGAAAGATAGCGACAAGGTGCCCCAGAGCATGGGCACGTGACTGTTCCCGTGGGGCTGCTCAGCACTCCCATGGGGCTGCTGGCAAAGGGATAGCACGGAATACCTCAAAGGTGTTTGACTTCATCTGTGCACCACTGCCAGAGCAGATGAGGCAGCTCTTGGCAGAGCTGAAGGCTCACTACCTGCCAGCAGAGGCAAAAACTCCTTGCTGAAAGGTTTTCAATGCATGCAGCCGTTTGCACAGTGCATGTCTGTGCACGGCTGATCATAGAACCGTAGAATCCTTGAGGCTGGAAGAGATCCATAATGTCATTGAGCCCAACAGTGCACCCAACACCCTTTAGCCCTTTTTCATTTATGGATTGATATGCTTTAATCATGTCCTCACATTAACAGGAACACTTTAAGCTGGCACTTGGACAGGACCAAACAAGCATTTCAGCTCAATCTAATACCAGCCTGGAGGTACTTGCCAACTTCAAGTCAGTACCTCAGGTTCTCGTTTGGTACTTTAAACAACCTAACATCTGCTGAAGGTGTGGGGAAGTGGTTTTGGCTGTGAGTAGAATATAACACGGTATATGTGTGAAGGTAAGAGCTGTTTGTCTGGTAAATAGAAAAAGTAAGTACCATCCTTCTTATAACCACAGGAATGGTTACAATCTGATCGCTCTACAAATTGAATTCCCTGAGGGCTAGAATTGGTTCTGCAGTTCAGCACTACAGATCCAGATTTCTGTAGTATATAAGTGTAAGATCTGAGAGAATAAACGGACATTTTGTTTGCATCAAACTGCGTCCCCGTCCCTCATTGCGACAAGCTATCACTCGTGATGGAAAAAGAACTCATTTGAGTGTGCATTTCGTAAAGCAAACGGAGATTAGAAGGGAAGAACCCCTTTTAAAGAAGTACCAAACTCTGGGGAGCAGGGAGCGATGGAGACTGGATTGGAGAGGGTATTGCCATGGCACAAGTGTGTGACAACACCATGCAAATCCTATTTCTTCCTGAAATGGGAACACACTAGGACAGACGTATTCATTTTTGTCATTACACTGAAAAGCTGGAGGGAGGTTATTCTACATAATTATTCCACATAATGTGAGTATAACTTCAGTTGGATCAGCTATTTCACCAACTTCACTGAACAACAATAATGCATCAAGGGGAAAAAATAGATTTATCTTCAAAACCATTCTTTTTTACTTTTGTCTGAAAGTTCTTCAACCTAAACATTGCAGGAATAAATACCACTTGATTGGTTTCACCCAAAACATTGACTGTGATCTGGAGTGTTTGCTTAGAGACCAGCCCCAGAGCCCTCTGAAATCATGTTTACTCACTTGATGGATGCCAGACCGGTGAGCAGGAGGAAGGCTTCAATAAATCACCTCTGACATTAACCTTGCACAGACCGATTCCCATGAGTGTTTGTGTTAGTTCTGCCACCGGTGCTTGTGCAAACACTGCAGGACAGAATTCACACCGCTGTCGTTTTGCGGCTCCTACTGCAAACAGAGGTTCCTCATTGGCATTTCCAGGCCAAGTCAATGGGCCAGGCAGGGATGAAGGAAAATGCACTTTGTTTGTTCGAACAACTATTTAAATTAGCAAATATGCATGAAACTTCTGTAACACATTTTGGGGCTGATAAAAAGATAGGTGGTAACATGCACTGGAGTAATCATCGAATCATAGAATGGTTTGCGTTGGAAAGGACCTTATGATCATCCAGTTCCAACCTCCTGCCATGGGCAGGGACACCTTCCACTAGAGCAGGTAAGCAATGAAATACCATTTTGGTCTGTTTAAATAAGCAGAATGATTCAAATGTCCAGCACCTGGCACATCAATCTGTGCTGGTTTTAGTGTTATTGCTACCTATGCCACAAAATTTTCCCTATAGTTTGTTGCTTAGCATGGTGATTATGTGATTAAGGTGGTGTAGGTCAGACCTTAAACTATAATGAGAAATAGAATGGAAATAGTATGGAAACCTGTCTTTTTGAGGACAGACACAGTAGGCTGGAAAGCAGCAAGTACAGGGTACATATACACACATATATGTATTTGTATTTCTAGTTTGAAAGTCTTGCTGATGATAACCTTGTGTAGAATTGCCATAATATCATCAAAACCATCTTCAGCAAAACCTTTACCTGCCAAAGCTCCAATGGAGCATCACTCTGCAAGGTCACAGGCCCACTTGCATTTATACAGTGGGGATCTGCTGCTTGGCTGAGCAACTCTGCCTGAGGTCTGCTATCCATGGGGATGTCACATCACCATCACGAAGGACTGGTTGAGTCCTGAAACCTCACTGATATCCCACCAATATCAGAGCTGGGCTCTTAACTGCTTCAGAAAAGAGCTCCCAAACCCTCATTTTTAGATGCTGAGGGTCAGCTGGGTGCTTCCTAGGCTCAGGATGTGACTGTGGATCTTCTAGAGACCCTACACAGAGCTCAGCCACTTCCCATTCTCTACATTTCTATTGAGAATAAGCAGGATAGCCTCGCTTCTGACACTGAATTAGGTAGGAGGCTCTGCCCTGCTTTGGGGAGCAGGACTTTGGCCCATCACACACCAGGAGAGTCTAATCCACAGCCTGGTCTAAGTGTGATGTGAATGGGCTGCTCAGTCCAGTGTGGTGCTGATGGGGTGTCCATGGGCTGAGGAAGGTCCTTTCCATCCCTAACTATTCCATGATTCTGTGATTCTGTGACATTCCTGCTGCAACACCATGGTTCTCTGCCCGTGCTCCTGCATGGTCTTGCTGGGCACAGCCCATGCATGGGCACATCACCCCTGGTTCATGCCTGATGATGGAGAAGGGTGTCTCAAGGCAGCAAAAGCCAGAGGAAAAGCTTTCCAGACTGTATTGTCCAGGTATTGTACCTATACAGCTAAATAACGTCAGTCTGTTAGTGTGGGATGGACCTTCTTACTAAATATGTCACAGAGCCAGGGAAAGCTTTATCTCTCTATAACCTAGAATGTCACTCCCTTCAAGTAACAGGTGAAAAATGCCTCCAACCTAGTGGGCTGCTGCAAACACTCATTAATAAAACACCACATGTTCCTGACTGCTCCTGTAACTTTTGCCACATGTTAAGCCCCTCGGCAAGGGGTTGGGTCAATGATTACAGGGGTCCTTTTTCCACGAAGACAGATTAAAGCTCTGCCTTTGACGAATGGGCAGGAAAATGTCCCTGGTGGGTTTAGCAGGTGGTTCTTCCTACATCACCATGCTCAAAGCCCCTTGTGAAAACCCGCATGTGGGCTTGACAGAACACACTGCCCAGGATGCCGCCATCGCTCATTCATCCAGGCATCGCAGTGAGAGGGAAAATGGTCTTTATTTTTCCCTTCTGGGAGCACCAGCCTGGAGAAAACAACCCCTCGGAGTCTGCACTCAGCAGTGGAGCCAGGTCAGCCCCATGCCACCAACCAGCACTGAGCTATCTCCAGTATGTCCCACCTGCAGTGGGATGACAGAGGTACTAGAGCATCTTTTTCATGAGTAAAGGCTGAGAGAGCTGGGACTGTTCAGCCTGGAGAAGTGGAGGCTCCAGGGGGGTGTCATCAATGTATATAAATGAATGGACAGCACAAAGAAGATTGAGACAGGATCTGCTCAGTGCTGCCCAATGCCAAGACCAGAGGCCATAGGCAGAGACTGAAACACAAGAGGTGCCACCAGAACATCATGAAACACTTGGTTTTACTGCAATGGTGACCAAACACTGGTGCAGGTTGCCTGTAGGTACTCTGTGCTCCTCCTTGCTGGACATCATCCTGGGCAGCCAGCTTGATATGGCTCTGCTTGAGCAGGCAGGTTGGATGAGATGATTTCCAGAGACCTCTCCAATCTCAACCATTGTGTGAGTCTGCGACTCCTGCCAAAGACAAGCCTGCAGCTCTGAGAGTACAAGAAATCTGTTTGCACCCTGGAAGCTGAATCTCCCAGTCATGAACACAGGACTTTCCCCCTATCCCCAAGTCAACCTTCCTTCCACCCTGCTGGCAGGAAGCACACACATCAAATCAAGGGCAATAGCTGCAAATTCAAGAGGAGCTTCTAATGTCTGAGTATCCCTTTTCCTTCAGTGGCCATAGGGTGGTGTGTTCCCGTGTGTAACCTCTACCAAGCCTGTAAGGGCACATCTAGGAATGCAAGTCTGCTGTCAGCAGCATTCTACATCATGTCTTGACAATTCACAGAGATCTGCAAGCTAAAAGCAGGTTAAATCCTGTGGTCCAGTTAGCATCCTTCATGGTCCTTTTGTCCTCACATTAACCCAGGAATGAGGATTGACATATGCTGTCAGTTTAGCTATGCGTAAGCAGTGTTGTCCTACAGGCATGCACACATCATCCTTATCCCATTGCTTCTACAGAAGGAAGCAATAGGTGCATTTCTCCAAGTGTTAGAACTTGCAGACTTCTATTAAATGCTGCAAATGTTCAGTTTGATGTACTGTGTGGAAAGCTTTTCTGTTGAAACAACTAAAGAGCTTGCCTCTCAGGAGTGAAAGGACAGCCTTATCCCAAGGCACATGCCTGACCCCTTGGAAGGAGGAAGTAACTTGTCAAAATAAGGTCAGAATGTCTGGAATTTCACCTGGTTTCAGGCTATGCAAGTGGAGTCTGCAAGCAGAGAGGCTGCTCAGAGATGCCAGCCTGGCTGCCTCCTTGCTTTCTCTGTTCCTGGCTTGGTGGCATACACTTCCAGCCACTCTTTGGGTCTTTTCTCTTTGGCACTTGAAATGACAAAGGCAGTTTGCATTACTTAGAAGTAAAAATACCTGAGTGTAAGTTTTGGCACAGAAAGGGCACTTTTAAGTCTTAAAAGTGATCACAAACATTGTGAAGGTCTTATTCCTCCTGACACAGCTAAAAGGAAATGGGATTTAAACAGAGTCCCTGGCATCACTCGATTCAGGGTAAATTTGGAGCTGTTTTCTCCTGTTTTAAGTCTAAGGGTGAGCGTTTTGTAGATCTGTGCTGCTAATGCCCTGCCCAAGGCACACAGAAGCTCTCCTGGTTACTGGTCAGTCAAGGGCAAAATCCTGCCCGACTTTAAGCCCCATATTCACTCCATTGACTTAACTGGGACCAACTGTTTGGTGAGATAGCGTGTTTCTGTCTGTCATCTGTTCTGTTCCAGCAGCACAAATGCACCCACTGCCTTGCCTTCGGTAGAGCAGCTTTGGTAAGGTCTCTGTAATAGAGTACTTCAGCTGCCATGCTCATGGTATGACTCATTTCATTGTGCTCTTGGTGGTGTGAATTATGGCTCAGCCAGCTGTTTGTGGTGCTTTCACAAAGCCCCTGTGAATGTTTGTACCCAAGCAGGCTGTTCCTCCTTCCTATTGCCCTCATAGTTTTAATTTAAGTTACTTTACACCATTTCTGGGCCTTGCAGGACAAGGTTCTGATGTACCATCCTACACAGAGAGCCAGAAGGAGATGCTTTAAAGGTTATTCAAGACTGTGACATGCAGACTTCCATAGATCATCCCAGCTGGGACTTCCAAAGGTGTCTCTATTGAAACTGGAAGCTTAGGTCTTGGTTTTGCTACTGAGAAACACCCATGCTCACTCACCTGCCCAGACACAACTGAACTTCTGCACTGGTCCAGAATTTGCCACCCTCAGCCCTCTTCCAATGCCTACTCAGGCCTTGTAAATCTTTCACCACATTAACTCAGCTTCTACCACGTATTTACAAAGGTTTGTGACCTTTAACAGTAGTCAATCATTTCCCATGCTCTGATTTCTCTTCCTCCCCGCAGCACCTCCAACACACTGAGGTTGCCTGTAAATGATTTACCTAGAGCTGGCAGAGCACTGACTGTACCCCTTGAGGCACTCGTAGCTCAAAGGCAGTCCTGCTCTGGTTTAGAGCCCTGGATTTTCTGGCACATCATTCAGATCTCCATGCTCTCCCTCACATCAGCCCTTGCTCCTCATCTTCAGTACAGCAGGCAGCAGGTCACATTAGAAAGGCTCTGAACATGAACTGGGGTACATATACATGCAAAGTGGGCAGTGGCTCATGTGGATGGAGGAACACAGATCACTGGTGTGGTGTATTAGCACCTGGGTGTATTCTGCATACAAAGTTCAGTGTCAGTAATTTAGGGACACTCAGCTCTACCTCCCATCCTTCATGTTTCGTCAGGACATTCTTTAAGTGTCCAAACAGCCTTTGAAGTGAATTTAATAAATATAAAATTAAATTAAAAATTAAATTAAAGATTAAATTTCAAGTCTACAACTTAAATGTGTATAAGGAAAGTGAATTTGAATAACTGTATGTCTGAAATAAACCTGTAGTAAGAAATGCAGCTAGCCCTGGAGAGGATGTCCAGTCTTTGTAGATGGCCCACATGTCACTGTTCACCCAGCCATCATCAATGGGGCACAGGCAGGATTCCCACAACCCCTGCACCTACAGCAGGAGGTTAGATCCCAGTCTTTTTTCCCTTGTTTTTAAATGCTTGGATGAGGCCACCAACAGTGATGCCTATTACTGCACTCCCTAGTGGAGCTGGGTACATTAAAATCTGTATTTTAGGAGCCTAATCAAAACCAGCAGTTCATCTCATTGCTGGAAGAATAAGTTCATTAGGGATAAGCCTCTGGAAAGTGAACCATCCACTGGGATAAACTTTGGCTGCTCACGGACACCAGAGCCAGGAGCTAGGCAGAATACCCCAAGCTTGCATGGGCCAAGCTTGAGCTCAAGTTTTTTGACCCCATTGGAAGTAAGATGAAGGCCATAGGTCATTGCACAGCATGGGTTTTAGACCCAAAATCCAGCAACTACCATCTAAACTGGTTTGAGGTGGACAAATGAGTTTCTATATGGTTGTCACATGCCCTCTGTAGTGGAGCTGGACATTGGAGAGAAGCAGAATCCACCAGTGTGGACCAGGAGGGTGACAGTGGGAAAGGGGATTCCTCAAAAGGCTATGGGGAGTCTGAGTACAGCAAAAGCTTGTTTAAATAGGTGGAAATCGTTTGAAACACAAGAGGGAAGTGGACCTGCTAAAGGAAGTCCAGAGGAGGCCATGGAGATGCTGTGAGGGCTGGAGCAGCTCTGCTCCGGCTGAGAGAGCTGGGCTGGTTCAGCATGGAGGAGAGAAGGTTCCTTAAGGGGACACCTTAGAGCAGCTCCAGTGCCTGAAGGAGCAGGAGTTTCCTGGAGAGGGGCTTGGGCCAGGGGTCTGTAGGGACAGGATAAGGGGGAATGGCTTTAACCTGACAAAGCTGAGGTTCAGATTAGGTATAAGAAAGAAGTTTTTCCCTGTGCGGGTGCTGAGGCGCTGGCACAGGGTGCCCAGAGAAGCTGTGGCTGCCCCATCCCTGGCAGTGCTCAAGGCCAGGTTG
>JASSUY010036479.1:0-44760 GCA_032466535.1 Forpus xanthops
ATGTGTATATCCCCATTATAAACTGCATTTTGAGGAAAAGTATTACACTATAAATACCCTCAAACTAAAGATTAATAAAATTCATAAAATCCTAGCTCCTTTATGAATAACCAAATATTTTTCTGCTGTAATTTTTAAGGTAAGTTCAATATTATTTGAAATACATATTAAATTACTTTGATTTTTATGTTTGTGTCTATATAAAATGCTCAGGCTGATTTTATGCTCAATCTTTATGCCATTAAAGTGGATCAATAAAAGGATTTTTTTTTTCCCCACTAATTTTTAATGGCTTTATCAGAACTGTCAACCAGTAAATAAAACTAGTTGGATACCTACTTGTTACACTAATAGGTGAGTAGTGTGATGGAAGGGATATCTGTTTCCTTCATGTATTTTTAAAAAGTCTTAGTTTATTGAGTATTATTGAAATAAAATCCAAGCATTTCCATTTCACTAAAAAATAATGAGCTCCGGTTGTAGATTTATCCATGAATATAGGCAAAAAAGCTTCCGTTTTTTTCCTTTAACAGCGAATATGTTTTAAATGTTGAAAAAACAATTGTGTAAGTCTGTCTACTTATTCAGTGAAACACACTGAAGATATTACAGCTCAAATCTTTGTTATCATTTAGATTCAAGTTCTTCAGTCACCTTGCAGTGAGTACTATTACTATAGTGATAGCTTTGAAAGATGACAGCTTAAAAGAAAATGCTTTTGTCTCAGGTGAGTGTAGCAGTGCTAACCACCATCATCTGTGGTGTTCAGTTGTGTAACTGTGCTGCAATGACAAGTTCCTAAGTAGCCATCCTGTTGCGCTTTATGAAAAATCTTCATATGAGACTTTGTATTCGGTGAGCTTAACCACTAGGCTAAACATCCCTTTCCCTCCCTCTGTCCAATGAGTCTGTAATTTATAATCACAAAGTACTGAAGAATAACACACCTCAACGAGTATGTCTCAATATCTTAAAGAAGTTTCCAAAGAATACTGTCATGGTCAGAATTGTTTTTTCTGCTGTTATGTTAAAAATTTCATAACATTATATTACTTTCCATAACAGGGCAAGACTATCTCATTCAAATGCACAGTCTGACTTTCTACGATATCATTCACGAAAGGGATGAGACACTGTTCTTCTCTATTACCTTACTACTACATATTTGGAGAATCTGGTATGAGACAGATTTTTCCATTTTTGAAATAGGTATAGCTGTGGGACATAAGACAGGTTCTTGATCAAACAGAAAAGCTGCATTGAAATGCCTGGATCTGAAGGGATCCTGGCTTTCAAGTTCTCCAAATTCAAAAAAATCAACAGTCCTCAACACTGCAATCAGACAACAAGCAGATAATATATTCTGTGAAAAAGACATTCACTATACTCTTGCAGAGTATAATATTGTGTTCTGGACTGGGAAATAAAAAAATTGTAGTAGACTGGGGAAGTAAATATCAGAATTCATCTGCTTTGACATTGTTGAACTATTGGAAGGAGTAACTCTGAAGTTGAGCCTCTAATGGACTCCATAATATAGGAGCAGCTGGATTATTTACATTGTGCCAGAAAAATCTAGAAATCTACAAAACTGAGCTCTCAGCTCCTTCCTCTACAAAGGGGGAAAGTAGATTGAAAGGAACTAAAACAAGAACAGGCAGAAGTGGATGCCAGTTGTGTCAAAAAGGGGAGCTTCCTCCTACAGAAAAAGTCTCTTTGAAATAGCAAAGTATCTTTAATTCAACAAGTAACTGATAGTATGCAAAGAGTAATCTAATATGACTGACTAATGTTTGTATCTGCTGATTGAGATCAATGGCTGATTAAATATTCACAATGTTATTTGTCGGTTGCATTGAGCATTTAACACTCAGATCAATTCATTAACTATATTAACAGTGTTAACAGGATAAACACAGTTAATTTGAGAAGATATTAAAGCAGCAAAATATTTAAGTTAACCCTTTATAGTTGCAGTTAAAGGACTAGGGATTTTTTTTTTAAGTATTCCCATTTATTACATCTTAGTTCCTGTGATTTAGTTTCACGTACAGAAGTATGTTATTTTGAAAGTAAATCATGACTAGACCTTTAAATTACAGAATAGCATCTAAGTGTCTATGTGCAGCACTCCCTAAGGTTTTGGCAATTTCTTTTGTGAAGCATGCCTTCTTACCATATTTCATTAGGCCTCTTGACTACATTTCCACTTACAAAATATATTGATTTGTTTTGCAGCTTTGAGGAGCATACCCTCATGCTTGATTTCCTACTCTTTGTGTATAACTTAAGAGGATGCATGTGAGAATTAAGCATATTGTTTGAGTTAATTGTGCATCGAGTTATATGCCCAAAGGATACCGGAAACTTGGGTCCTCATGCCACCTATGGTCTCAGGCAGCTTTCAGGACAGATGTAAAACACCAGAAAACACCATTTCTGGCAGAATGAATGCACCTGACATAAGGCTTGTAAGAAAGCGTGCAGGCCATAAGGGAAACTGCTGCACAAAGGTTGTCCTGGTAAGTGCCAATATTTTATTTGCAAAAGAAGGAACGCAAAGTGGCCATGGAGGAAAGAGAAAGACATTTTACTCTCTCAGCGCATCTTTCTAGTCAACCAGTGTTTTTAGCAATTATTCCAGTCATCTTTAAAGTTCCTGTGTTTTATATCATTGCTATGCTAATAAACACAGACATGTACAAGAGTAATAGGAATTACTCTTAAGACAAAGTCGAGGAACTGAATATTCCAAATGTATGATTCATAATTGGAGTGATGAGACCTCACGTTCGTCTGCAAGGACTAGCTTTCATTAACTGCTCTTGCTATCAGCTGGGGCAGTTTCAACAAAAAATCCCAGGCAATTTTATTATTTTTGAGAATTTGGTCTTAATTACTTTCTAGTTAACCCACTACAAGTAAAAGCATCATATTTATGAAGCCATTGATTATATTCATATTTATAAAACAATATACTTCAATGAGTTTCTTCTGTGTGAGTTCATACATAAAGTATGAGTTGTAAAATTGATTGCTGGCATTGTTCATCTCAGTGATAAACTCTTCTAATGGTGGGTAATTCATTGCTTTCTCTACACATTTTCTATTCCAATTTTTCTGTCTGTGTGTGTATTAAAAAAATGGCAGAAGTATGTGGGGTGTTTTGAGAGCTATACTCCTGACATCCATACTCTGGGCTAGTTCAAGTGGAAATTTTATCATAGACCTTTAAACTGCAGAGTTACGCAGGATATAATAGGACAAACAGTTATTTCTTTCTAGTCAGTGTAGTGTAAAAGTTTCATGAAGCCAGGACAATGATTTAGAGTTCCTTCCACATCAGTTATTTTATTCTTCTTTACTTTTCATTTTTTGTGAGAGAAGAGAAAGGAGGAAGATGTTCAGAGGTTCATTATCATAATCAAATTACTAACATATTTTATCTTTAATAGGTATCCATAATTCTAAACTTTAATATACTACAGGTAGCTATTTTGAATAAAGGTCAAAAATGGAAATGATGGTTTTACATCTTTTTGGAGTACAATCACTTTAGGTTAGAATTGTTAGAAAAGCATAGATAAAGCCTAAAATGAAATAAATAATTGAAAATTTACTTGTTTTAACTATGGGACTCCAATGAAAGTTCCTTTATTAAGTAACACTATATAAAACTGTAGGCTTTTCTCCCTACTTTACTAAAACATTTCAGTGAATTTTGTAATTGCTTTAAGAGTTATAAATTGGTTGGGACTGGTTGCATATCCATTTCTTCTGGTAGACTTCTTATTTGTTCGCAGTGATTTCAGAAAATGTATGTTATTTCTTTAGTCCTCTTAGTGAGCAATTTGTAAGACTAAAAAACTATCTCACCAAAAATGGTACCACATCATCCTGTGACAAAAGTTATGTGACTTTCTGGTACTACGCACCTGGTCAAAATAGGCATTCATAAGAATGCTCTCACAGGTACATTAGTTGTCTCAACACAAAAGATTTCAAGCAAGATTGTCTTTATTTACTATCACTTCTAAAGAATGAAAAGTATACATCTATCGTCATTATTTCATGTATTTGTTGCCAGTTTGATAAAGAGGAATTAAGATGAATAGCTATCAGTTCTTGTTTTATTATGGTTTTGCCCCTATCTTGTTAAGTACTCTAGTTTAGGTAAAGAATATTATTTTTTGTTGTTTTATTAACTAATTATGATTAAATCAAGGGAACACTTGTGTGAAGAACACAGAGTTGGGGGGTTTTGTCATGTTTTTAAACACATCATAACCAAAATGTCTTTAAGTACTTCCTGCTTATCTGACCAGCTCCCACTTATTTACTAGTTGCACAGGTTTTTTGGTGGGTTGTGTGTGGTTTTTTTTATTTTACTTTTTCTTGCTTTGTAGCTAGATCTTTTCTTTTTTCCTCTCTGTCTCCAACAAAATATCATGGTTTCAGATCAATACCTTTTGGCATCAGTTTACCACCTCCACAAATGACAGTTCAGAATGGCACATCGGCTTTACTGACGCGTTTCCTGGGCTACAGAACAGTTTTAAGTTGAGAAAATGCTAATTCAGCTCTGTAGAGAGGCTAACTAGAACCTTGGGCTCCAGCCAAAAATCAGTCTATGATTTGTCAAGTTCATTTCAAGAAGCAGCTTTGCTATCAAAGAAACCGATTTACATAAACCTGATATGGAGAAACTTCAATTAACTGGTATTTCTAACAGAGTGAATGTGAGTCTTGATCTGACATAGTGGTCAGAGCTTTTTAACAGATCATAGAATTACACATAACTCACACTTCCAAGTTCATTGCAGGTATTTCCATGATCAGTACTTTCAGAAAAAGCTTTCAATTTTGCTTTAGCGGTTATGTCTTCATAACATTTGCCTTTCTTCTGTGTCATGAGTTATCAAACACAATTTTAATTGAAATATCTATAAACATACAGTGCTTGCAAAATAAGAAATCTGTCAACTGCCTGATTTGACACATCACTCTCATTTTGCATTATTTTCCACTAAAGAACACATTAAGAAATTATCAGGTGTTCTCCATCACATCTTGATAGACTTAGACAAAATCTGACACCAACATTTTTGCATTTAAAAAAAAAAAATAAATGCATTCATTTCACCCAAAACTCAAGCAATTATTTAAAAGAGAACAAAAGTGCCAACAAACTAAGGATCCTACAATTATATTTATCGTATCCTTTACCTTGCAATGCTAGACCCTTTAATACCTACATATTTATACCATTGCTGACATTAAGGTATAGAATAGTCTCAGTGGCTTTCACGGAACTAGTCACAATGGATTAAATTAAACACATGTTCATGCCTTTGCAAAAGCTTAGATAATCCCATCCCATCTTCTCCCAGCTTCTGAGAATTAGAATCACTAGCAAGTAACTTGTGCGTTGATGTATGTGCAAAATGATATAGATCTGCCTGGAGGATCCAATATTTGCTATTTCTGTCACTTGTAAAAACTGAAGGGTACCTCTTTCTTCCACCTTACAAGAATGTTCTACTTTAGTATTTGTAAGAGCTATCTTCAAACTGCTTTTTCTAATAATGACTCTCTTGTCAAGTACTGCATTTCAGAATCACTTCCAGATTCAAATACAGTGGTGAAAAGATTTACCTATACATTTAGATTTCAGTCACCTTTGAATTTGTCTAGCTTTCCTAAGTGTACTGCAGAAGTTAAGAAATATACATGAATTCTAAGCCACCAATCTTTACAAGCTATAGACAAAAATTACTATTTAAAATTCAAGATTATATTTAAAAACCTTCTCTAAAATTGGCAGCTCTCCTACCTTCATAAATCGTCCAATGTACACTGAAGTTGCAACATCTCTGGGAGCAAGACTTTTATCATTTTCCTATTACCCTTAGTTTTTGACTCCTTGTATGAACACTGGATATCATTTCCATTTCCTTCTATTTACCATAATCTAGAGAAGTACTAAAACTTGAAATGACACAAAATAAATCAGTACATATTTCTATCTCTTTTATTACGCTGTTATCACAGAATGTTGTATCAAGTTAATTAAATATAAGGAAGTGGGGAAGGCAGAGCATTATTTAGTTTCCTAAAGCCAGAGGAAAAAAAAAAAACTGAATGAGCACATTACATTAACTGGAAGCAGAACATCTGAAATAAAAATTACACTTTTCTTCCTAAACTCCACTTTACGAATGAATCAGAAGTCCAGTAGGGGAAAAAAATCTCACATTAATTGACCTATATTACATTTTTATAGTTGGAGCCCCAACCCACTACTTCCCCTAGCATAAAGGCAATTTATTTAAGGCAATTCATTATCTTTACCATCTAAACTAAATCCCTGCTTTATTTTAATAAAAAAAAAAAAAAGAAAAAAAAGGCAAAACATTAGTCAAGGACTCATAAGACCAGTTCACTATAGAAATAATGCATCTGATAATATATATGGCATTATTCCAGCAAAGTTTAGTCCTGATGCTACAAATGATAAAGCACATGAATTTAATTTATTTCAGTAAAACCACTCACATAAATTAACAAGAACACTTTTGTGTTTACACTGCTTTGATTTCATATTATTCCTACATGCAATTTCCTCTGTGTCAGCCACCTTATTTTAATCTTTGTTTCTGAGAAAAAGGGGAAAGATAAGTGGTCCCTCCACCGACAATGCCTGAACCAATTTTGGACTGATAGTGCAAGGCATTTACCCTAACACATGACAAATATGAAAGTGACTCATGTAAAAGCATATTCATTTTTGTCAATTTAGCATGTAACCTAAGCGGAACAGAATGAAAATTAAACATCCAAAAAAATACAAACCATCAATATATTTTAAGACAGGCATACTGTGAGGCTGTCAAATGAATTATGTTAATTACAGGCCATCTAATTTTTAGAGCAGAGATTTCTCATACATACTTCTTATATATGCACATTACTCGGTAACATCAAAGGGTAATCACTGAGCTAAACGATAAAAAATAGTTCAGATTAGAGCAAAGTTAGGATAGAGTGTGAAATTTAAGTATATTTCTGTTAGCACGTGTGAAGCACAGTGGTTGCTGAGGGCACTGAACTAGCTGTAGGGTTGCTCTAAGTTTCTCCTCTAATTTCCTCTTCACATCACTTTCCTGTCACTGCATTGCAGAACTCTGGCACTGAGTCACCCAAAACGTGCTTCAGCCTGCATGCAAAGTGGCAACATTATGCCAAGGTTTGGATTTATCTCCATTCCCTCAAATTTTCAGCTAGGGTTAGCTTCAAGACTCTTCCTAATAAATCCTGAAATAACTAAAAAATAAATCAGTACCTATTTCTGGCTCATTTGAACGCAGTTATCAGCAGGTGTTGATGCAAAGCAATGCTCAGAAAATATTATAAATAATAATAACAGCAGTAAACAATACAAACAAATACTTTAATTCCTGAAAAGAGAGAAAGCAAGCACAGAGTGGCAAGGACAGCACCCGCAAAGGTTTTGCTACGCATGCCTTCTATGCCAGCTCCATGTCCTACTTGGGCTGTTCCTCCTCCTCACCCCAGATCAACCAAGGGTGGGTAGCATATGTGGCAGGTGATAGACATCACAACTACTCATCTGTCTTAGGTAGTTCCCTGCCAGGATTATATGTAATGACAGCTGTCATAATCATGATGCCTGTGGGACAGCGTAAAACAGCATATATAATCTTATATATCATATAGTATAATTTCATATTCAAGAAATAAATCAACCCCAAAACATCTGTTAGTAGTTTACTAACACCCACCCTGTCATGCTCATTAGTGCAACAATAAAAATACTATATCAAAACCTAAGCAATTTACATAAATACATGTTTGGCTTGATCACTAAAACTTAGAGAGTAAAAAAAAAAATTTCTTCTTTCACATTCTTCAGCATGTTGGCAGATTAAAAGCATGTCTGAAATTCAATTGAAGCGCCATTAACGCAGCAGACACTGAATGATTGAAGTGAGAAGGGTCCTTCCAGCACGGTGCACCACATCTCCAGTACTGAAGGTCAGCAGGGTAGTGCTATGTTAGTAGAGATGCCCTGATTTATACCAACTGGAGACTTGACTCAACATGTATGAAAATTAGCCAATCTGATCCCTGTCACACTGGTCAACTAAGACAATAATTCTTGGTTCATATCAACAAATGCTTTTCTTAGTATGACTCCATAAGTCCTTTTAAAATAGATTTTACATTGATTCTGCTACAGGACATTTCCTTTGACCTACAAAAAAAAGTGCATTGGCCTCTCAGACTAAGTCTTCTTGTTCTTAATAGGAAATATCAACTGCATCACTCACCAATTGAAAGTTATTTGCTCCTGTGCACATAATCCTATTGCTCAGTTGACTAGAGGGGTAATAGATTTTTAATGTTTTCTTCCCCTAGTATTTAACTATTATGGTAGCTCACAATAAAACAACTCAGTTGGAAAATAAGTAGAGTATAATAATTCCAAAAACCTCTGATTTCCTTTAGCTCTCTTTTTTCACTACATAGCAATACTTAAAATATTAAATTCATATTGCTCCACTTTTTAAAGAAAAAAAAAACAAAACAAAAACCAAACAAGAACGTCTCCAGAAACTATATCCACTATAATGAAATCCATACCAAGCTGTGGAATCTGTACAATTTCATACAGAAGTTTCTAAGGACCTCCTTCACAGTCTTTTCCAGTTCAGCAGCTCCAATACATTTTTTATATCCTCATTAACAGTGTAAGGAGCTTTTTTTCAGTGGGGAAGAGCTTTTTGGCTTCAGCATAACATAAACATGTCATAATATTTTTTTCTTACACATAATTTTGGCCAAATCACAGTGAGTATGTCAGAGCATCTACAGTACATCTACGTTTGGGCATAAAGGGAGAAGGAGAGAGCTTCAGTTTCCTCCATGTAGCCTGGTTCCAAGACCACAAGCCCACCCTTCATCTTCACTGGAAATTAAGCCTGCACCAGCTGCAGAAAAGCCATGGTATCCATCCGCATGCAGAGAGCACTAGCTGCTGGAGGACCCTGCATTCACCGAGTTTCACCCTTTTTCCACCTGAAGGAAACAAGTTCACTCATATTGCGCTCAACTAAGGCCTGCAAGGCTCTAAAGTCAGATACAAAGCAAATCTGCATCCTTCAGCAATCCAAACTGCTAATGTCAAAACACACTTCATGCACCAGAGAATGGATTATAAACTAGGTTTTTATGATGCTAAAAAGCTCAGAAATGCTAGTAGATTAATCCCACAAATATTATTATTATTCAATAAGGTACTGAACAACACTTAGGATTTAATTATTCTTAGTTATGCACATTCAAACATAAAGCAGTAAATATTTTTACATGAATAAGTGCATTGGAAATTACTTTTGACTGTTCCATGTTTACTAACACTTTAGTTAGCCAACTGCAACTCTTTGAATAGTAGCTTGGTAACTGTGAGCACATTTGAGATACTATCAGCCAAAGCTGCAACTCCAATCACAGCTGAGACAGATCTCAAAAAGCTCAATAACATCCCATCCTCACAGACAGGAAGCTTAGATCAGAATGAAGCAATTTTTACTACTTCACTGTATGGCTTTGCCTCATGTATTTATGGAAAAATAGTGTCCTTGTCAATAATTCTGCTTCACTCTCTTCTCTTGAGGGAAAATACAGCTGGTCATGAAAGGTAGAAAGCAATGTCACCATGTACTATGGAAATGCTTCCAAAAGGAAAGTAAAGAATTTGTTCAAGAACTCCCTTCTCTCAATCATTCAGAGTGCACCAACACAAAAAGAAAGAGGGGTGCTGAGATTTTGTAACCTTCCAACCCTTTTCCCTTGCTGATTGCCAGAAGGTGGCAGAGCCCATAAAGTTAATCAGGGGGCTATTATACCTTATATTTTTGAACTTGCCTATAGATGCATCTATCTGATAATTAGTAAATGAATAAACAAGCATAGGATTTTGCCTATCTATGCTTTCCATTTGATCTGTATATGTTAATTTAAATTATTTCCTGTGCAATGAATGCTAATATATATATATTATAAAAATAATGGTGTCTTCACAATGAGATCTTGCTACAGCAGGAGTTTCTTGAATCTTTGATGAGAAGCTTAGAGAGAAAATTGTATGCATGTGAGAAGTGCCCAACCCTGCTGCATTATTTACCGATGCTTTATATTTACTATTGATGAAAAACCGGTGGAACAAGGAGGCTCTACAGAAACTATACTGGAAAACAGTGCAAGCCTTCCGTGTCAGAGGTAACGCTATTCTATTTTATAATCAAATGCTAGAGAAAATCCACCTTATTTTAGCACACTTTTTATTGCTAGAATTAGATAATTTTTATCATTACTTACTGGAACAACAAATTACAAAATCTGAATTAGATTTCTTCCACAAGAAGTCTAGTTCTACATGTCTGCATTCTAATGAGGTGGTAACCTGCTGATCTACCCATAAAACCTGGAAGAATCACTGAACAGCCAGTGATTCTGTATATCCTCTTTTTTTCACTTACTATAATGCATTCAGGTCACGTTTTCATGCTGCATACTCTCAATAAAAGATACGGGACACATGTTCAGAAGAAACAGTGCTCCTTTAAGTCTTTTGCTGGCCTTCCTCTTTGCATTCTATAATGGCAAAGGTCTACAGGTAAATGTATGTTAGTGTATGTCCAGTAAATTACTTAGCCCTCCTCCCACAAATGATTCTCTATTCACGCGCCTTTCAAAACCCTAAATCCCTTTGCACCAAAGCAAACTTCAAGTTATACCTGTTCAGCATTTAAACTTTAAAAAGTGCAATGTGAACATTTGTTTAAGTTGATAGCCATCTGCTTTTTCAATAAATGAAAACCTTAATACTATGGAATTATCAGATGGAAAGAAAGGCCTAGACAGATCAGGTTATTGTATGCATCAAGTTAACATAAAAAGTGGTATTTTTAATGAATCATTCACATCCTCCATTATTCTGTTCCCGTTTTTCTGGACAGATAATTCATCAACGTTCATTTTATCCTTATGGGAGTTGTCACTAAAAGGCAACTGAAGATTTTTTAGGATTTGGCCCATACTAGATGGATACATAACTACCAAGAACCACTACTTGAAGAAGGCAATTCCTGCTAATTCCCTGTGGCCAGACTGTAAAACCAATTACACAAAGGTTTTAGCAGGAAAGTAAAACTGGGAGGAGGAAAATAAAACAAACAAACAAATGTTAAATAGCTTAATAAGTTAGTATTTTGCAACCGTATTTCCAAAATAAATCTTTAAAGCTGTCACCATTGTAAGAAAAACTACAGGCAAACATCTTTATTGCAATAAAACCTGAGCTTTTCAGCAGGCTTTGCTGTTTTCTTCTGTATCTATCACATCTTCAATAGCACTTCCAAATTTCTCAACACTGCAGCTATGTGTGCTGAGAATAGGAGAGGCCCAAGACTGACATGACAGGAGCAGCCCAAACACAGTGGTAAGAGATGTACAGCCAGTGCCACCAGACCCATGCATGATCTCTTCCTCAGTGTTATGGCTGAGAGACCAGCACCATGTCCTCACATTCATACAGCTGAAATTCAAACAACTAGTTATTTTTTCCTGTTCTCAAAGAGCAAATTAAAATGCCTTGGGAAAAGCTGCTTTTATAAAGGAATTTGGGAAACTTCTCGGTATTTTGTGAATGTCTACATAAATGCTACATGAACTGGAGCAGCTGACAGAACAGAGGCAAGAGATCAAGGCTAACATGAATACTACCCTAAAAGTTTGCTTATAGCAATTGTTAGAGCATTGAAATAGTTTCTACAGAGTAAATGCAAAAATTTCAGGCATATTTTCTCTTCCTTTCTATCAGGAGAATAGAAATATACCTTCCTCTATTAAGCTAAGCTGACTCAAATAAACACACTTCCAGTTTTTGGAACATAATCAAGCTATTTTCATTCCAAAACACTGTGAACCTCAAACTGTTTCTACTGCAGGAGTAAATCATCATTTGGGTACTTGAGTGCTTCATGTTTTCATTAAGGTTCTGTCATCCAGCTAAACCTCTTAAATTCTGTGTAACACATCAAAATAGCAGTTATAAACCCAGAAGACAGGGACATAGAAAAGAATGCTGCATCTAAACCCCACTCTCAAATACACTTTAAGAAAATTAGGGTGGGGGTTTTGTTTCTCAATCTAAAAAGCCTCCAGTAAAATGGCCTTCCTTACCCTACCAGTGTTTTCCCTTTAAAAAAATTAGGATAATTAGTGCATTTTAAAATAATTTGCAGCTTTTCAGTGGCAATATATTTCTAAATTATCCATTTCATTGTTGTTAATTTACACGCCTGCTGAATTTCACTGCCTACTAATCTGCCAGGCCTGCGGTCTACACTTAGCCATTAACACCATTTAACAGTTGTTAAATAGTATAATCACCTGTTATCTTGATGTAGATTCAATTCCAGTGTTAATTGCTCAATGTGCTGCTCATAAAACCATCCCATGCTATATTCTGTAGACTCTACTTGGAGAAAAGCTAAAGTGAAATGGACTGCATTGTACCTCCATGGAAAGATGCAATTTGATAAAAAAAAAAAAAAACTATGTATTTAGGAGAGTTATGAACTGAATATTGATGTGGTCCCATTTTGAAACTTCAAAGGAATGACAAGGTACATTTGGAGTGACTGCTCAAAGCAGGAACTTGGTTTCAAGCCAACAACAAAACTGCCCATCTGCTTTTCAACAACCTGTTGGGAGGTGAGAACACCCTTTAATTCCTACAGCATCTCATGAAGTGAACAGATTAAACTAAAGATAGGTCTTGACTGTTTCCATTATTTGAAAGTATAAACATTCTCAAGTTGTTTCACTTACTGTTGAGTAATATGTTGATGGAGTCTCTAGGTGGGTTAGTACTGCTGGAGTCCATGACCAATCCTCTACCATGATGAGGAGTAGCTGCACTAGTACTTCAACACCAAAACTATTGAAGAGCAAAGCTACCATGTTAACAGAAAATACTTCTCTTTTTTCATCCTACATAGCTGGATATTTGCTTCTGTACTCTAAGATTTGATTTTTTTAAATGGGAATTCAGAGTCTTTAAGGAAGATCACTGCTGCCACCGCACTTCTCACTTCCGCCATGAAGCAATTATCATAAGATACTTGGGATTCAAAAGGACCTTAAGATCATTCAGTTCCAAACCCCTGGCATGGGCAGGGACACCTCACACTAAACCATGTCACCCAAGGTTATGTCCAACCTGGCCTTGAACACCACCAGCAATGGAGCATTCACAACTTCCCTGGGTAACCCATTCCAGTGCCTCACCATCCGTACAGTAAAGAATTTCTTCCTTATAGCCAATCTAAACTTCCCCTGTTTAAGTTTGAACCTGTTACCCCTTGTCTTATCACTACAGTTCCTAAACAAAGAGTCCCTCCTCAGCATCCTTATAGGTCCCCTTCAATATTGGAAGGCTGCTATGAGGTCTCCATGCAGCGTTTGCTTCTCCAGGCTGAAAAGCCCCAACTTTCTCAGTCTATCTTCATACAGGAGGTGCTCCAGACCCCTCATCATCCTTGTGGCCCTATGATGCAGTAGGATAGAGAAGATACAGTATTTTACCATAAAATTGAAAGAAGTGCTGACATTCTCTTGAGACACAGATCTTCCAACTCAGTTACCCTCAGCCCCCACCCTCTCCTACACATATTGCAAAATTCCTTCTGGAAGCCACTATTGGTTCCTAATATTAATGTGCTTCTACAGAACCACACTCTTAAATGAGACTAGAAGTGGGATTTAAAGTCCAAACATCAGTTTTTAAGGTAAACGCTCTCTTAAGTTTTCAGAGAGAGGTTAATAACTTTAGGTTTGTGTACGTAGCTATTATTATCCTTACAGTAATGCAGCATTTAGAAGTTTAAGCAGGCATGCTGTCATTTGTGCAATTCCTGACAGTTTTCTGGTCCTTATATAGAAATCAGATGGAATCACAGCAGAACTAACTGCTAAAACCACACCCCTTGATGAAGTACTGAGTTTGGATAATAATCCTTTCTTAAAAAGCAAAGAACCCATAAGTATGTTGCTATTAGACATAAAAAATCCTATACTAAGAAATATACTAATGTACTTACTTTCATTTACAAAAAAAAAGTCATCATTACCTCCTAACATACCTTTGTCAACGTAACTTATATGCAGAATCAAGAATGAAAAATCATAAAAATAAACTTATTTCCACATACAAAATATTCAAGTAATTTCTCAATATTAAAAAATGAGAAAGATTTCTACTTTCCACACCTGTACATCCCTGGCAATGCTTATATTTCTGCAATAGTGAGAGCATTCAAGCCTTAAGTATGAGGTTCTGAACTCACTCTACAATAAAGTGCTGAAGAGCTTTTATTTAAGACAAAGATTCCTGAAAAAATAGCAACTACCAGGTAAGACATTTTCCAAATGTATTTTGTAAGAACTTAATGAAAACTACTCCTGTTGTTTATTAATTTTGCCCAGCTCTGTATTTCTCCATCACTTTAAATAAGCGAGTTTCTAGAAGACGACAAAAAAGATCTGAATACAGAGAAAGACAATACAATAAGAAGGTCCATTTATTTGAACTTTGAAGATTTAAGAAGCCTCACAAAGAGTGAAAGTACACATCAAAGGGAAGAAATAATGAGAAGGTATTCTGTGTCAGAGACAGAGCACACTACTATCGCATGTGTAGGAGAGCCCTCTCTTTTGCTCTGATGTCAAAGAAGGGATGTGAAATCAGAAATATTTGCCATATACACTGAGTGCTATTAATATTACTAACCTCTAACATTGTCCACTGCTTCCCTCTATTTCTAAAAAGCAGTGTGGAAAGCAATCACGTTATTATCCGGCATTCTCTCCATATAAAGCAAGACAACAGCCCTTGTCACTATCAACTCAACTATAAGTTCAGGTCTCTAATTGTACCAACTTGCTGTAAAAAAAGCTGTAGCAGGGAACAATAAGAAAGAGATTTCCCTGAAATTTTTCATGAGTTCTATTTTATCAGTGCAAAACCAAGTTTTCGGATAAACTAAAACACTGTTGAGAACATCTGGACATGTGTATAACACATGATACACTTAAAATTGTAAAAAAAATAGAATATTTTAAAGAGAAAATTAATTTCAAAAATTTTTTGAGGACAATAGTACAACTTTCTGAGGATCCTTCTATTCTGAGAATAATAATCCAACATTTGCAAATAAATGCATTATAATCAATTTGCAATAAAAAAAAAAAAATCCCCATATCAGTTTTGCATACCAAAAGAAGCCTAGTAATGATTCTATCATAGAATCCTTTCAAGTCTTTTGCATCATATACATGTATAGAAGATTTAAGAAATAGACAGAATCCTGGGCTGCTGCCATCTACAATTTTCTATAATACACGTATGCTGTTAAAATTATGATCAACTGTAAATATCTTCTAAATAGCTACATTTACCAGACCAATAAAAAGTAGGCACCATCATAAAAAAATACCTAGCACCATATTAAACACACATCACTCAAAGTATTGGATTATTGATTTTAAATAACTTATAGCTCTAGATAATTGCAAACTCTGATTCCAAGTTGCCAATAATAGCAAAGTAATGCATTTTAAAATTCTTGTATAATCAAACTACCTATTGTTTTGGCTTTAATTCCAGCCATTAAAGTAACTGAAAAAAATCCACATATCTTTTTTACTGCTCCACATTGAAGGAAGAAAAGAGACTTCATTACTTTTCAGACTGGTACGTCAATGTTTGTTTAATAAGTTTACAGTTGTCAAGAGAGTGCTTTAAGAGGTGTCCAGAACTTCAAAATTGGAAACCTTACTGCATAACAAACCTCTTGTCCACAATATCCTGGATTCCTGCAGAAATTCCAGTTTCATTAGGAGAGCCCAGCAATGAGATGGGATGCTGCAATGAGACAACAGTCTCCTACAGAAATGCTGAATGGAAGCAGAAACAGCATTTGAAAGAGAAAATTATTTCTAATTAGCCTGTGACAGTCTTTTTCATCTGCTGTCTGCTATCCAAAAGCAAATACAAAAACTCCCGGCTAACAACATGATGATAGCATCTTTGAGTTTTATGTATCATTAAAAATGGAGGAAAGCATAAGGAATACTTTTTGTCATATGGATTTCCTAGTAACATCAGTGTATTTTGCAAAGCAGCTTCTAGGCTGTTGATACAGGCAAGGTTTAAAAGAACACTTCATAAGTTTAAACAACTGACTTTTAACTGATAAGGTGAAAATATTCCCACCAACAGCAAGAATTCCCCAATATTCTTTGCATGCTTAAAGATCTTTCTTCGAGAGCACACCTGCAGACCTGCCTACTCAACCTAGTAAGAGCGCACCATTTCTGACTTGACACTACCATCTTCCCATGTGGAATGATGTTTCGCAGCATTTCTGTACCCTTTGTAAACTCCGGCTTTTGAGGATCCAGAAATCTATCTACTGCTAACGTTTATGTGCCTACAGACTGCAATCACTGCGTCACAGACATGTTTGAGCCACAGCATATGGAACACAGGATGAATCTGCGCACATGCAGTCTTGTCCCTCTGAAGAAGCGTTGGTCCTGCAGCTTTTGCAATTGCTGGTGTCAATGTGAGCATTTGACAGCTCACAAAGTGTCAGCTACAAAGTTCACAGGTACCTTTGCCAGCAAAGTAACTGAGTGTAAAGCTACACAGTATTCCTGGTCCGCCAGTTGTAAGAGCATTAAAGAGTATCCTAGCACCAGCTTGCAGACTTATGGTTTCACGTGCTCTCTGTTGCAATGACATTTTAAGCTTAATGCCAGCAGTGCTAATATAGGCTTCCCTATAAAAGGTTGAAGAAATCAGACTTTGGACAGGCTGTTTGAAGACCTAAAGCCTTGGTCCCAGAAAGACTGAAACCACCTTATAGCTTTTCCTTCTCTGCTTTATCTTTCTTCTTCTGACCACGACTTATGAGCTACCAATATATCTGTTAATAGTTCTAAGACAGAGAATAGTTAGGGTTGGAAAGGACCTTAAGATCATCCAGTTCCAAATCCCTGCCATGGGCAGGCACACATCACACTAAAACATGCCACACAGGGCTCTGTCCAACCTGGCCTTGAACACCGCCAGCAATCAGCATTCACAACTTCCCTGGGAAATCCATTCCAGTGCCTCACCACCCTTACAGTAAAGAATCTCTTCCTTATAGCCAATCTAAACTTCCCCTGTTTAAGTTTTAACCCATTACCCCTTGTCTTATCACTACAGTCCCTAAACAAAGAGTCCCTCCCCAGCATCCCTATAGGCCCCCTTCAGATATTGGAAGGCAGCCTTCTCTTCTTCAGGATGAACAGCCCCAGCTGTCTCAGCCTATCTTCATGATGATCATCTTCATGGCCCTCCTTTGTACTTGTTCCAACGGTTCCATGTCCTTTATATGTTGAGGACACCAGAACTGCACACAAGACTCCCAGTGAGGTCTCACAAGAGCAGAGGAGAGGGACAGGATCCCACTCCTTTTGACATCCCCCTTCTAACTTTCCTTAGGCATCTACCATATCAGCTAGAATGAATTAAATGGAAAAATCTCACAGGCACTCATAACTTGCTGTCAACAAGTGCTCATAAAGCCACATGAAAGATGTTTTTCAGTCTCACACAAAATTACATGCAGGAGATCACCTGGTCCAACCCCCTGCTGAAACCACAGTCAGTATATCTGATGTTTGAGCATCGCCAAGGATGGAGACTCCACAAGCAGCCTGCCCCCCAGTACTGCTCCAGTGTTTTACCACTTTCACAGTAGAAAAAATGCTTTCCCGTTTTTACATGGAACTTACTGTGTTTCAGGTTATGCCCACTGCCTCTTGTTGTCCAGTCGCTGGGCACCTCTAATGAGAGCCTGGCTCTCTCTTCTTTACTTCCATCATCAGGTATTTATACTTATGGATCAGATCTCCTTGGCCTTCTCTGCTTCAGGCTGGACAGCATCAGCTCTCAAGACTCTCCTTGTAATCCAGAGGCTCCAGAGTCCCCTAATGTTGCTGGCCTTTCCCTGGACTTACTCCAGTATTACCCTGTCTTGTACTGGAGAGCGCAGCTCTGGACCCAGCACTTACCAGGACTGAGGAGAGGAGAAGATCACCTCTCTTGAACTGCTGGCAGCACTCCTAATGCAGCACAGGAGGTTGCTGACTTTCTTTGTGATGAGGCCACATTGCTGGCTCATGGTCCATTGGTGTCCCTTTTCCAGTTCTCAGAAACCTCACACCATCACCACAACCCTTCAGAAACAATCACAAACCACCTTGCAGTGATATCTTGCTGGCAGTTGTACTCAGAAGGGCCTCACTCACAGACTCCTTTTCATCTTTACTGCAAAGCTTCCCATTTTAAGGTGTGCTGTTTTCCATCTCCTATCAAGTATGATGTTGTCAGAGCCTAAGCTACCTTTCTTGGCATGAAGAGTTTACATCAAACAAGTTATTTTCCTTATGTAATGCCATTTTTCGTACATTTCCAACACACACATGTGTATTTACTATATGTATTTATTTGAATAAAATGACACTTTATACATTCATTTTCTGGAAAGAAAGCAGTTGCAGGGTTTTAGTATTTCTTTACTGGGTTTACTTCTGTATTTTATTAGGCATGTTCTGTCTGAGGACTTTTAGCAACTTGGCTGTCCACTGAGCACAAAATGGCACAAGTAATTTTGAGTCAAGAAGCTGAAGGGTTTTTTTCTAGTTTATCACATGAATCATTTCTTGTTTCTAACACAGTATCATTTGGGGGGGTGGGGTGGTACATAAGGAAATAAGAAAGTAACAGCTCCTTTTACTCAAAGTCTGTAGATATTCTCACAAATAAATATTCCCAACAGCCTCAATGCATTATAAAATACGTAGTCATGTTGACTCAATTTACTTTATATAAGTAATCAGTAAATTAATTAGAGCTAAAAGTTTAATGCATTCAGATCAAAATACTCCTCAGTTATATACAATTGTATTTTTTAATGTTACAGAAACAGAAATCATAAATGTAAATTCAGCTATTTAACAGATACAAAACTAATACCTAACACACTCTAAGAATCCAACGTTGAAAATTCTGTCCAGACATTACGTGAGCACATTCAAATATCATAAGAACAAATTTATTTCACTCTTCACAGAACAACAAAGACTCTACCTTGAAAATCCTTGGCCACAATAACCTGCTATACTACAAATCTCATTCCCTTTCAGGAGCCTGTGTAAGCAGCAGGGTCAGCCTCTTTTTGCTGGAGTGTCCACACTGCATTTTGACAACGCCAATACAAAAGGAAAGCAACAGGAGGTTACCACAGAAGTGTGAACATAAGCATACATTAAACAAACAAACCAACCAACCAAAACACAAAACCTAAGGATTTCTCTTTCCTTTTTTCTTCCAATTTACACACCATGTTATTAATTTCTAGTATTCTTTCCCCAAACACACACCAAAAAAAACCCTATTGCCCTTCTATTTAAATGGAGTTGCCTTTCTAGTGTTAAGGAGAGCTACTGAACAGCACTGCTAAACAATCTTTGTATTGCATAGATGTGGTTCGCATTTTTATAATACCTTGTTCATGAGACTGTTGATTGAAAATTACGTGACCTGAGCACACTTCCTAGTTGCCTTAGAGAACTTATTGTTGATCTATTTCCATATAGTGTTGCTGAACTCTATTTCAGGTATAATAGATTAATCTTTTTTATTAGTTCTCAACTGTGGCTTTTAGATTAGGCTACATAGATGCACTATGATGTATAAACTGTTGGATCCCAGCTCCCCAAACACCACACACCTCCTTTTCAAAGGTTTTCCATCAAGCTGCGAGTGAAAGACAGACACAGACAAAATGAAGCGTAACTACTGTCAGACACTGACAGTGCAAAGAAACACAGACAGATAGATAACAGATAGTAAGGTACTAAGTACCCTACAATTTATTGAAGCAAATAGAGGACAGTTGAGTAGCAAATTACCTACGCTGTTCACAAACCAGCAGGCTACCCTGTTTGCCAGCAGACCAAATTGTTGCTGGGTAATTTGGCACAATTCTGCTTTGTTGTGCTATTCCTCACGAAGTGACTTTGACTTTTGTTGTTTGAGATCTTTTCCAAACACTAGCAAAACTTGGAACAACAGAAGAAATGGAAATCATTAGCTGATCAAGCAATCATTTAAAATGATACTTACTCAGACACATAACTGTTTTTAAAGGAACTAAAAATGTATTAAATACCAAATGAAAACAAGCACACAAAACACCCAATAAAAAAATATCTCTATCAAAACTGAGAAAAGATTCCTATCTTAAAGAACAGAGCATAGGAAATTTGTCAAGAAAGTGATATGAGAAACAAATACTTTTGCATACAGAATAAGACAGATGTGAAACAAAACAAAGATCTGAGGGAGATAAAATACAGTTTCTTTTTGAGCTGTTGTTTTCTTTCTTCTTGAAATCATAAAAGGTCACTTTAAAGTTATGGCAAGGACACTGCTGTTCACAAAGTAAGGAATCAAGGAAGAGGAATTTGATAGCTATAGTAATTGTAAACCTGCTGATAATTCTCAACACTCACCTCATACACAGTTTTTCTCTAAAACAGTAAAAGAAGCTGTAGTATATGAAGCAAACTGTGGCACTAATCTTTGATCGATTTCTGTACCTGATACTGCCTGTATATATATAAACATCTAATATGTATTCATACATGCTACACATACACATGTTCAGTATATGTACTGTAGAAAAGTCTCTCCATAACACAGAAAGCATCAGCCCTACCAACAGCAGGAAAGTAGCAATGACTGTAGCATGCTGTGAGAAATTGAGGGGTCTAACAAAGATGAGAAAATGCAACAGCAACGGAAAATCTTAGTCACCCCTATCTGGGCCCTGCAATTATCACATATGATTGTGATGCTGGGACTGAATTTCTGGCTGCTCCCAATAAGAACCACACAAAGGAAGCAGTCTGGGGCACCATGAAAGGAGAAGCAAGAAGCAACTGTGGGCACTGGTCTGAAGCAGCATGTATGGTCTAGCTCAAAGCAAACCTGAAGAGCCACTCAGCACCTATCACAGTAAGGTACATGGCGTCTGCATCTTACAAGAGCAGCAAGCCAGAAAATCAACTGCAGTGGTGCTTACTCAAAATAAATAAATGGCACACAAATATAACACTTCAAAAAGATTAAAAAAGATCTAAGAGATGAAAAAACTCAGACACAAAAGAGTCTGTTTCTAGACACTGTACTGTAGGTCAGATGGAAATTCATTTCAGCTGTACAAAAAGGTTTACAAAGACAATGAAAGATACTCTCTCTAAAAAGCCAGGTGAGAAAGCTTTTGGAAGAGGGCTATTTTGCAGAAGATGAAATTATGCCTAAATCAAGTGAAAGGGAGGATTATAAATGTTGACATCTTAAATGTAAAAACTAGGCTGTCCCAAAGGAATTGAGAGGCAACTTGACATGAAAATTACTAACAGCAACTTTTCTCGGGAACACAACTTTGCTAGAGAGGGCAAAGAACTTATGAGATTTAAAAGAAAAAGAAAACAAAATAAAACCAACCAAAACCACAAACAAAACCACAAAAATTCCCAAAAGCCAAACAAACAGAAATAAATTATCAGAGAAGACAGAATGCAGAAAAAAAGCTGAAGGTTGTCTCATATCTAGTTTTATCAAGGAGACTGTTTGTGTGCCAAAATGTTGGGGTTTTTAACTAATGTATTGAAGGAGCCATTTGAAATTAAAACATCAGTACAAATACTTGTAGAATAAACTGACAGGCTGGGCAGTAGCTAATCACCATTATTTGCTTAAGTTCTAGAAGAACTCAGGGATAGAATATCCAAACTACTAATTCTATCAGTAACCTATTGCTTTAATTGCCTTGATGGCAAATATGCAGCAAATTTAAATGGCTTTAGGTAAGATCCAGGAATGCCCTAAATAGACTAATGCAGATTGATATGATAATTAAGGAAGAGTCTAAGTATCTTCTCTAAAGGGAAGTCACGCTTTCCAAATCTGTTTCTCTGAAGAAGTCAATGAGCAAATAGACAAAATAAATTATATTTTCTATTTCCATTTTTAAAAGACACACAGTAAGGTCTCTTGCTGATACTCATCCAGGAACTAAGTAGTTATACAACCACAAAGACAGCTGTACCTGGTCAGTCTAACAGACTGCCTATCATACAACACCATCAGGAACTGTTTCCGTACCACAAGGTTGATACACTTTCATCCACAGTTTTAAAGTTGGCAATTCTTCTGATTATAGTGACTTGACATTAATAAGGTAAAATAGACAGATTTATATCAATTTTTATATATTCTTTTTTCTTTTTATCCAAAGGCATGTGTTTCCTTAACACTTCTCTGGCTTGACTGACCTCCTCAGTTATGCACCAATGCTCCAGAATCCGAACTCAGGCATATGCACTGGTGTACACTGTTGCCACCCAAGTGTTTGGGAAAAGGGAATAATATTAATGACAAAAAGTAAGAGAAAAACAGCAAATTACAACCAATCAATTGAATAAAAACAACTGGATGAATGACAAGAACCAAAAGGCTCACAGGGTAACACATGCCAACAACGTAAAAAAACCTAGCACTGATTAATCTGCCTAAATAAAAGTATGTTGTTGGACCTGAGGAATACAGAGATTATTTGCCCAGATTAAAGTAGCCAGATAAATCAGGCAATGATTTTTGCAATACACCTAAATCTTCAGGAGGAGACCTGCTGGCCAAATAAGTATGCTAACAACCGGTTATAGAATTAGCTGCCATGTCATTTGCAAACAGGGCTAAGGTACTTCCAGCATAGCCCTGTCAAAGTATGTACATGAGGTGTGCACAAGCCATTCATTTTGATTAAGAATCACACTAGGAAATGAGGTGTTCAAGCAGTGTCATTTCTGGCAGAGCCCAGCCAAAGCAGCCAACATTAGCTCCCCCCCCGCCCCCAAATTACGATATGTCAGTTAAACACACTACTGTTGGCAACAGAAAACTTGGATCGCAGCTGAAATAGCTGCTTTTCAAAATCACTGCATTCGAAGAGGAAGGTCAATCTTTGTAGCAGAAGTCAAAACTAGTGTGCATGGACTTTTGCTTTTAATTTAAAACACTTCCTACTACCATTGAAAAATCATATATTTCAACACCCTCAAATTAAAACTTCCTCTTTGAGCAGTTCATTGCTACACTGCTTTGTTTCTTGAGGGATTTTTTTTCCCTACACACAAAAATCCTACTCATCTTTACAATTTTTATGAAGTTAGATCAAGGGTTTTAGCACGGCATTAGATAAACATGTCATTGCCTCTTAGGTTACCAAATACAGAAGGGGGAATGATCTACCCATTTTATGCTACTATTTCCTTCATAATAGAAATACAGATGCATGATTTTATATATATAGTCACACATATAAAATATACATATATTTCCAAAGGAAAATCTCATCAACCATAACAGAGACTGCATGGTGATATTATATGCTTTAACCACACTTTATAAATGACTGCAACCAAGCTATTACTTTAAAGCTCTATAATTTAAAACAGAACACCAGGCCATAAACAAAAGAAAAAATACTGGGAGAAAATTTGAATTATCTGGTCAATCTTCTTCTTTAAGAAACTAGCAACTCTGCCTAACCTATTCCTGAAAGATGCTATCCTAATGTTTTCTTAAAATTCTATAATGGAGTTACTTCCTCACCAAACTTTTCACTAACATTGTAGGAAATACTATCTCCTAATTTTTAAAGGGATATTTTTTGCTTTAGTGTAAACCTACTATTTTTTACCTCTTGTTCAGTATAAAAAACTATTTGATTCTACTTCAATTGTTATTAACTCTATATCAGTCAACCCTCTAGATCCAAATAAGCCCTTTTGCTACAGGTTTTCCTATGGTCAGTTTTCTAAACTCGTGTTCCTTAGTAGACTTCTCCATGGGTGTAGAATCTAAAATTGGCATGAGGCTGTTTCAGCTTGGTAGTGCTTCACAGAATGGAAATTATTTCCTGAGAGACACAAGCAGTGATCCTCTCTATGCAATGATCTGACACTTTTGCATGAGGTGCATCACTTGTGGGGGTCAACCCACAGCCCACCCTTGACAAAACGTCCTGGGTAACAACAGCAATTAAGAAAAGGAAGAGAGTGAAAATACTAAAGACAAATCACAGAATAGTTAGAGTTGGAAAGGACCTTAAGATCATCCATGTCCAACCTCCCTGCCATGGGGACGGACACCTCCCACTAAAACATGCCACCCAAGGCTCTGTCCAACACGGCTTTGAACATCACCATCAATGGAGCATTCACAATTTCCCTAGGAAACCCATTCCAGTGCCTCAGCACCCTAACAGTAAAGAATTTCTTCCTTATACCCAATCTAAACTTCCCCTGTTTAAGTTTGAACCCATTACCCCTTGTCCCTAATGAAGAGTCCCTCCCCAGCATCCTTATAGAACCCCTTCAGATACTGGAAGGCTGCTATGATCAAATACCCAAAATGGTGATTGCCCCAAACCAACACTGCTAAGGAGGAAGTTGAGCATTTACCAGGGTTAACAGGGAACTGCAAGAAGACTCTTGAAAAACAACTAGCTTGAGAGGAATCATAAAGAAAGCACAAATTCAGCACACTGAGTCTGTCCTGATTAGCTAAATCTTAATTTATTCTTTTACAGCCTTTTAAAAATCATTTTAATCAAGATTATTTTAAATCCCAGTCTTCGCCTTTATAGCACACCCAGCCACTCTTTACCTATTACATTTGTTCACTTAATAACCATATCACATACAAGTAGCCAAGCTGTTAGCAAAGCTACTCAATATACCAGATCGAAGAGAGAACCAAGCTGAATCCCACTTGTAATTCCTTCTATTTAAAACTGAGGTGTTGATAACTAATATAAAAGAACTTCCAGAGAATAATCTGCTAAAACTATATGCTTCTATACTCATCAGTTTCCTGGGAACAGGCTTTGGTGTGACAATGCTTGCCAAGAAACTTCTACCATTTCAAATATTTCAGTGAGTGTCACAAACACCTAACTAAACTGATAACAAGATAGATTGCTGCTATTTCCATATTCCCACTGGGCCTAAGATTCCCAGTTAAAGATCCCAATATTTTAGGTGTTACACAGGTATAAAACAATATAAAATAGAACTAAAATAAGAGTAAATTTTGATACAGAAGAATACATCATTCCTGTATAAGCAGTCATCTTACTGTATGAGTATTCTAACACAGTTGCGAAGTCTGTTGAAATAAAGGACAATGCTAGATTACCAGTCACAAAAATCCACATATTGGAAGTATTTTCACATTTACTGTGTAAGGATAACATGTCTAAATTAAGAACTGTATTTAAGTATCTGTCATAGCTGACTTTTGGGAAAATTTACGGGTTTTGTTAATTACTTTCAGACACTCTCTGTCTTCAGATATGATGCATTTCAATAAACTCTTTCAGAAACTACCTCAGATCAGACAGATGTATTTAGAAAAGGTTAAAGAAGCACATTTTAATTTTTTATTATAATGATTCATTCTCATTCTTGATCACTTTTAACTTTCGTGACATTCTGCCTTGAAAAAAAACCAAACACCACTACACTTGCTCTGTGAATAAAAGTTTTAATCCCTGTCTCCCTTGAAGGTAGGATTATGGAAAACAGATGCTATCATTTACACAACAGTACCTGACAACTCTACAAAAGTCAGAATATTTTGACATTTGCTACAGAAAACAGACTAAACCTTTGTACCTGCCCATTTCCATGTTAATACTCACACGTTGTATTATTTTGTGTTCTTCAGAAACAGAGTATATAAAGCACTCAGGTTTCATCTCCTTAAGTGACCAAGTAGGTTCTGGGAGAAGAAAAGTGTTACCTAGTTGAGCCACTGATTTTCCTTCCAATTTCTCTCCACAGTTAGTGGTAAGTCCTTTATTCTCACTAACATGTTTGTAAGTTGAACTGCTCTACCGTTATGTGTCGCAACTTTTGTGTATGTAACATCAGAGCTGATACAGTCCTCTATTATTAGCTCATCTATGTTGTATGAATGGGTTTGCTTACACTCAAACAAAATGGCAAACCTCCCACCTGGGCAAATGGCATCCTAATGCAGCAGCAGTCAAACTGTCTCAGATAGTTCAGCTTTCAGAATGAAATAAGGTGATATTTTTAGGACAACTTAGGCTGGAATTTACAAGAAGTCCTTGAAGAACACATTTACAGCTGACAGAAGCTTCAGACAGAGCAGATCTCTGACCTAGATCAGCATTTCTCCATTAAAAGCACAGAAGCTCTTTAAAGGACAAGCACTCAGAAGCACACCAACAGTTCACAGCAGGAGCTGATAGCTTGTAGGAGCCATGCTGATGACAGAGATGATCACAAACGTATCTACAGGGCAGGCTGTTGTTCAAGCCCCTGCCCTGCCTATCCTCATGCTGCAGTTTGTTGCTCTACTGACTGCTGCAACTTGATGACCCATGGAGCTGCTGATCCCCAGATCAATGCACAGTCCAAATTAAAAGTGCTCCTCTCCTTTTCCCATAGCATCTCCATTTAAAACCCCAACAGCTATCTTCATATTTCTAGAATCTAATATTTCCTGAAAACTGAATGCACAAGAATCCATGGTGAATAGTTTGCAGTATCCCCTCAAATAGCTTCATTGTAAAGCAAATACGTTCAGTATCTCTGTCCTGAAGATCATTCATTACAAGACTTCTTGTTTTGTTTCTTCACACTGATCTTCAAAACAGGGGCAGATGTCTTGAGCTTTGCTCTTGAGTAAATTGGGTTTGTTTTAATTTTATCATTTGCTAGTTACAAATTACTTCTGATTGGTTAGATAACTGCAAACATTGCCCTCCTGATGGACAGGCACTTTCATCAATATTGCTTTGTTTAAATTTCTGCTCACAAAGACGCCTTCCACAAAAGGCAGCAGCAATTTGGAAGTCAGTAGCCCAAGCTCCCCATTGGTGACAAAAGAGCTTCTTGCTGAATGACAAATTGAGCCAACTCTCTCCTTTTTGCGCAAGGGAGAGGTAGGGAGAGGACAGCATTAAAAGGTCCAGAAATGCAAGAGGACAGTTAAAACACAACTAAAATGGATGTTTGGACAGGCCAGTAACCCATCCAGAGTACATAGGAAGTTTGTTTGGACAAGTACTTTTAAGGGAGTTTTACTTTTAAACTTCCAGATCGTTAATGTCCATACAAGAAAGTCATACATATTTTTATGTTATCATCTAAAAGATTTCCATGTACAATAAAAACTTAACCATACTCCCAGAGGACAAAAGTGATCAACAGCACTCATTATAAAGACAGCAAAAACATATACACACTATAGTTCAAACATGTCACGGTAATTAGTCCCATTTATTCATTAGGTCTTTTCTCTGACTCTTCATTTTCTATCTTTTTAAAATCATCTGAGAGTGCTGCTGTATATCAGGCCTGAATTTTCATCACTTCAAATCACTGCATTTTGTTTTAGTGAAATGAGGTTTCTGATGTATCCACAAGATAAAATGTCTTTTGTGTAATCACATTAAAAGAAAATTCCAATTGTCTGCCTGCTGAAATTAGTATTTAAGTTTAATCTTGAAGATTTTATTAATCTTTAAATCCATATTCAAGAATCTGGCACAACTATGAAGGTTTCTCATTGAAGGCTCACATACTTAGTTTTTGTCTAAATGTTGGCTAAAAACACACTGACAGCAATTTTAGGTCGAACAATTGAACAATTAATAACTCACCTCTGCCTTTTCTACCCACAAAAATTAATTTGACACCTCTTTATACAGCTCTGTTCCAGGTGCCTCACCCCCTTTTCTTGCTCTGCACCAGAGGCCTTCTTTGTATCATGAACAGATGAATTCTCTCTGACCAAGTGCAAAATTAATGCAACCTACAAAAGATACATCATAGCAGACTTCTTGCTATGCCTGATCAATACAAACATCAAAAGACAGTTTGAGGTTAACTAATGTACCTGAGGCAGTTGTCACTTCTAAAGATAATCAAGTATCCCCCCTCAAAACCACCTGCATCTTTTTTGGCAATCTTAGTATTGGTGCATTTGAAAGAAAGAGTCCTAACCTTGCATGCCAGCACACACACACAAAGGCACTGCATGTATGACTGGGTTTTGCTACGGTTTCTTCATGCAGGGCATTTGTGGGTAAAACCACAGCACTGGTATCTGGACATATGTGTATACATCTACGATCAGTTTCATGAAAAGGTATTGTTTCTTGATTTTTCTACAAGGATGTGTTAAATTTCTAAACTATCAGGTTTAAATAGTTGCAAATAATGAAAAATTTATTCCATATTATTCGTAATTTATGGTACAACAGTTTATAGGAAGTCTCTTCCAAACACAGCATTAATTTCAAATAAAGAAATCTAATAAGGAGTATCTGTTCTTAGAGACACGGAAGCCAGATAGGAACCCGATAAGCACTCAGTAACTTCTGCCACTTGCAGTGTTTGACAGAAGAATAAAAAGCATCCAAAATAAAAGTGAGATAGTTTCAGCACCAAGCTTGTTATCTGCAAAATGTCATCAACTCTAGGAAGTTTTCTCCACCTTCTTGTTGTGCTGTGATGGTTCCTACTTAGGTGACTGCACAGCTAAAGTAGGTAGCTAATCAAAAACGAAAACAAAACTCCACACCCAGAGCGGCAAGAAGAGGAATGCTCACAGACAGGCAGTTTGAAAGCAGCTTAAAATAACAGCAAGAGGACGCTGCTATGTTCTAGTGTACTACTCGATATAAAATGGTAGTCTGTGAAGATAGAACTGCCAATCACTATTCAGTATGAAAAAATTCAGTTTTATTTGTAACCATCAGATGTCAGGAACATCTGCCTTGAATCCTGGTACTACTGATTACTTGAAATAGAAACAATATCTCAGAAACTTTCTAGTTTTCTGACAAGCTCAGGAACTATGGCCAAATATATCAAGTCATTTAATAATCAGGGTTCATGGTTTTTCTTTAGTAAAGTATTCCAACTGCTTGATTTAATAAAAGCAGTACTCTTAAAATGTACACTCAGTTTAACTATTCAGTGGCATACATAAGGAAGGTATAGGAGATGTATAACTGACATTCTTGAGGAGACTTCAGTCACAGTTTCCCTCATTCTGGTGCTTAACTGGAGCAGTAGTTGAACAAAGAGACAAGACAAAATCAATTTTATTAGGGATTATTTTTATTTAAGAGTAATATTAAACTGCCTCTGCTGCTGCTAGGGTACCACATTTAGACAAATGACATTTTAAATTCCTCGCTTCATATAATATTAAACTCCACAAATTTGCTGACTGACTACCACATTTCACAGTCTTGTTAGAGTGTCTTACAGTTTTCACTTTATGGAGCTCCTGAATGCTATTACCTACATTTATATGTTTCTATTGCATGCATTTGGCTGCCGCTTTGTTCTGAAGTAGTAGGTCTTCACTTTAGGGAAAATTTGATATGGTTCTATTAGGTTCACCTTATAGAAAAAGTAATCCTAAAGAACATATTTGGCTAGAACAAATTGCAAAATACAGACAGGAAAGACTGGTAGATAGGAAATTTAGAGTCTCAAAGTACTAACAAGCTAGCAGAGATAAGACTGTAGTCCATCTTTACTAATAAAAGCAGTATACCTTATATTGTTTTTTTAAATACAGCTCTATACCACAGCATACTGAAATAACTATTTAAGAAATTGCATTTTCCACATGGATTTTTAGGCAGGCAAAATAACGATGGAAATATTCTCTAAATGAAAAAATAACCAAACCTATGCAGATATTCCTGTGTGTGTTATCTGCTGTAATTTGCATCTGAGGTTGATGTCAGTTAATTACATTTTTTACACACACAAAATCACACAGATTTTTCATAGCTTACATTTGTTCATCATGTACACTAATTTAAAGCAGGGAGAGGGTGGGATGAAATCCATGTCATTCAACCATTTTCTGTCAGTTTTCATAGCTATATTAACACTTCCTTTCGATCTTCCTTTTGAATGCTGAAGCTGGGGTTACTTCAAAACCTCAGTTTCTCAGAAAATAATATAACAGCTCATAAAGACCAAAAGAAAAATTTGTTGTTGCTGAGCATACGTTTCAACCATTCATACAAGTTTCATCCATTTAGCTTATCTTGTGAAAATTCTTAGGGAGAATAATCATCTAATGTAACCTACACTACAAAATTACAGCTAGATCTATATCAGCTAGACATTTGGCTGAAGAAGTTCAAAAATCTCTTGCAGAGAAAAATATATACAATAAAAAAATCCTAGTGTGCCTGATGCAGCTCATTAACTTCATTTGAGCTATTATATACTTCAATTATAATAAAAGGCTAAGTGTTTAGGGTAAGACAGTTGATGCACCCATTAAGGGGTCTGAAGAGCTCTTTGTTTTACAAGGTTCCCAGAGTCCCACGCACGTGTGTGCACTGCAGGTTCCTGTTAAAAGTATTACCTTCACCCAAATACACATACACTCAAAAAAGGCTATACATTAAAATTTCATTTTATGTTTTATGATTTTGCCATCTTTTCCCTTTGCACATGCCTACATACACACTCATGCTGGCACCTCCATATTCTGGAAGCAGCTTGAAGATTATGTAAACTTAAACCCTAGAAGTAGGAAGAGCAGCAAAATGCAGATGACACAGTCACACAATGAACGTGCCTTTTGTATAGCCAGGGGAACAAAAAATTCAAAATTTAATACAAAAAACAAATAGCAAGTGTGTCTGTACATAGTGAGGACCAGGGGGTTCAGTCTGATCTCACTGTATCCACCCCACTTCCCCAGTATATGAAAATCTAATATTCTAAATAAAGAATATGCACATATTATTCTAACTCATATGTAAGTTTTAGAAATAAAAGGGAAAAACAAAACCAAATGCAACTAAAAAAAAAAAATAAGAAATTTATTTAGGTCCATCTTGACAAGTCCTCTGCCCAAACAGATAGGCAAAATAGATCCCATGTTGCAACAATGACCCAGAAGTTGTTATTGCATTACTCTATGGTAGATATCTCCAATAAGGTAATCTGCCCCATTTACCCTACAATTTTATCAAGCTTTTTTATTCTCTCTGGGATGCTCATTACTCTTAGTTATCTAACACATATTGATCCATCTTGTTCTTCCAGCAAGAGTCTCTCCTCTGTATCGTAAAAAAAGAATTAACTGAAAATCTTGATGAAATAAATTTAAAAAAAAAAAACAAACCAACAAAATAACAGCCAAGAACAATTTGTATTAGTCCTCTACTGACCTGCTGTACATAATGAATGGCATCAGAAAAACCTAAGGAAAGAAATGACCAGACACTTCTCAACACAGGAATCACAAGCTGTGAATGTAAGTTATGAAGCTGCTAACAAAAGCACACAGTAACTCAAGGTCGATAGATCATACATGTCAGGATGGTGCAGTTTCATTTCTTTCAAAGATAAAGCATTTCTACAGAGATATTCCTACAATTACAGGGTCCTACTGCAATTCTCAAGTCTTCTGAATACAATATACACTACAGTAAGTCTGGAAGAATAATATCCAGCCAAAATGAAGACATAACCATTATTTTCTTAACAGCTATCTGTTCCTGTAAATCCAAGCCCCATGTATCATGCAGCTGCCTGGTAAACTGGATCCCCAGCTTTCTGCAGCTTTAAGCTCTAAAGCCTCTCCTAGACTGAAGTATCCAAAATACATCTGAAGACTTTTAAAATAAAACAATAAACAAGGATTTAATGTACTATTACCATTTTAATGATGGAGAACTCACAGAACCAGGGCAGACTCTTGCCTCTAAATACATCTTTTTTGACTTTTAGCAAACATTACCAAGGCCACTCTGGTCCATACGAATCTCTCCTTATCTCTGCAGCCTGAGGGGCTGCTACTCCCTCCTTTTTGTGTTATTTGCCCTTCACATAAGGCTCCTGCTTCCCTGGCCTCTTACACCCCCATGGTCCCTCTTTCACTGAACTCAGCTCAATTATTGCTAAACACCCTTTACTCCTCAAGTTGAATCAAATAGCTTTTTATGAATTGCAAACAGAAGAATTCCCTACAGCACACTTTTTTTCTACCTGCTCTTTCATAAGTGAGAGCAGCAAGTGCCCACAGAGTGGACACAAATCTTCTGACACTGCTTATGACCTGTGCTCATGGTGTTATGGTACGATATGATGAAAATCCTTCCAAAAAACTTAGCAAAATAAATGATGAGGCCAGCTACATATGCATGTATTTGTGTCCACACAGTTAACACTATAGGACTAGGCCTGTATTACTTTGTCCTGTTACAAAAGGTTTTAGGATTCAGTCACCCATTAAGAACTCCACGACCACAAAGTGGTTCATTATTCATTTTGTATCCAGTTTCAGTCAATAGCCAGATATATCCTATATGCATTAATTCATTCAGATGGTAGTCTCAACACTCCTGTCAATATGTAGGTTGATGCATAAGGTTCAATAAATACAGACATTTCACCTTGACCTATACATGCCAACAGCACGCAGAGGGAAGGAAGTGAAAAAAGATGAGAATTTAGCTCTTGACTGAATTTCATTTTATTTAACTGCAAACAGACAAAACTACCTGTTAAAATATATACATTAAATTAATGGACACATTCCACTCCACAGTTTTGGTTATTTTCATACCTCCCTTTTAGTAAAGGCATTTCGATTGTGAGACAAAAGTTTGTCAGCTGTCCTATGTAAAAGAGGTTTCTCCTGCAGCTGGTTTCTGCAGCTTGAAATCTGTAGCTTGTGGTGCTACAGTCTTTAATTATACAATTACAGAATTACATTTTTAACTGCTAACTCATTTTCCAATAGGAATAAAATTGTCTTGGAATAAATCAGTTGTGTAGCAATAAAGACATACAGCAACAACCCTCTTTCCTGAGGAGGCTAATGGTTGCAAACGAAAAGAAACTGTAAAATTGAAGAGAAGGAAGAAAAAGATTAATACAGTAAAAGCAAGTGAAGGCTGCTTTTGGAATCAATTCTGTCTTAACTACAGACAGTCAGTGTAAAGTTAGGAAATCACTGAAATAAAATGGAAAAAACTAGATACCATTTCTTCATTTTCTTTGACTTATTAAATCCAGCTCTTAAATATTCTCACCAGAAAGTCCCGTTAATACCAGATGATTTCTAATAGATATAGTAGGTGTTTCACAATGTGAAATACACTGAGATGTTGGTCACATTTTCAGTGATTTAGAATGAGTGCCCACATAATTTTATCCATCCATTTTTGTACTTATTGACTCACATACCTCACACCAAAACACAAAGAATTTTGACTTCCAAAGTTATGATAAAAGAAATTAATATTTTTTAACTGCTCTTGTATTAGGAACACCAGACACAGTATCAAAAGAAGAATCCTGAATAAATTTGGAATTCAACCTTCAGAGCAGGATTTGAACAGCAGACTAGAAATAAAAATGAACATATGGAACTAGACAGAAAACCCAAGAATGACAGAAAGCTGCTTCTTAAAGCCATTTTGTAGCTTAAATGAGGTAAAAGAGTTAAAAATACACAGTTGAAAATGCAGGAGAACTGAAACACTTAAGGAAGCCATAAGCCTTGTGTTTGAGTAATTAAATTTGCATTCTGAGTACAATGTTAATACTCTTTTCCTTGATTTTGTGATTTAATAAAAACATTCCCAGTGGAAGAGTCATGGAATCTGTCTACATGAACTTCTTTTGCTTTGGGTACTGACTTTACATGGACAGTACAAAGACAGCATTTTCTTCTGTTGCACATTCAGTGAAATATGTAATTGCCCATACCATGGGTCTCCAAGTACAGGACTAATGTTTTTTCTTTTATTTTGCTAGTCTTGTTTGTGCTCCTTACTCAGCACCATTTTGATGTGGTGGTAGTTGAACTGCCCTTGAAACAGGAAGATGTTTCTTGTAAATTCATCCTAGAGTCAAAGTTTTAATAGATTAATTAAACTTGTCAAACTCTTTAAAAGCATTTTTCCCCATAGTAATTTATCACCTATGAAGTAATGAACTAAAGTGCAATAACTAATTACCCGCAGAACATAAGAAGTACAGAGCATTTCACTATAGGGTTATCCTGTTGCATTAGCCTATGAATCTGAAAAATAATCCATTTTAATGTAGGAGATGCATTTAGGAGAGATCTAAAGCATACTGTTCTGAAAATATTCATGCTACAAGTTTTTGAAGAAACCCAATGATTTCTAAAAGTGTAACTACTTCTAATCTAATTTTATCTGAATTTTGTTGTTCATGAGCAGCACTCTATTGATAGCCTTGCAACTTTGTCTATATACAGTAGATGCACAGGATGGCAGATTATATGCCCACGTCTCCTGCACTTTGCTCCAGCTTTAGCTGCTTTCAAGGAGCTATAAACTATCTCTGAACACAGTCATTGTTACCTTTTTTCCTGGAAAGAAAACTTGGCTATTAGAAATCAAAACAGAAACACCAGAGTACATGTGCTAGGTGCATTTAAGCTATGAAACTTGCTCCATAGAAAATAACAGAAAAGGCATCAAACAGAGATTTCAAAAGAAAACCAAACCATAATGATCGGACTAATCCTCTTACCAACCGAATAACCCCATTTAAAGCAGCCACACCAATTCAGTGACTGGTCTAGTCCACACCATTTAAGTGTCTGCATAGAGTGCATAGCTAAGTTTTTCTCACACTTGAATAATTAGGATCTGCACATGCTTCAAGGCATCAACAGGTTTGAAGGCAAAAAGAAATATAAAGAACAGCTCATTAAGGATTTGGTTAAAGAGTGAAAAAAAAAAACCACAAGAATTATCTGTCAAGATTGCCTGCTTCTCTCTCATTAAATGAAATGTTAAATAATGTGTTTGTCACATAGGGCTGGCACTATAAAATAAGAACATCCGTCACTTTTCATATTTTTGCTTTGACATGAACAAGCAATCAAAAATTAAATCTATGAGAGATTTTATAACTTCAATTTTAGTAACTATGACAAAAGTGCAATATTTTTCCTGAAAGAGCTATTTTAATGATGCCGAACCTATTCAAGTAACAGATATATACTTTACATGGTCCAGTAAAGCACGTCCCTAAAGTAGCTGCGTCATTTTTCGTGTCTCCCTACATTTCTGACTTCATTAGTGCCAAGCTACTGCCAAGATAAAATTTCATACAAACTTCTGCTCTGCAGTACAGAGTCTACTTGTGGGAGAAATTTGTATTAAAATGCGTATTTTACACAGTATCCTGTACACAAGAACTGCTTGAGCAGCATATGTTTTTTTAGCTTTGTGTTATATTCCACTGTGTACCTACTGATGTCTCTCTAAATGCTGTTATTAGTATCAGTTACATTTTTCTATGCTTGCCATGCTTTGTTATATGATGGCAAATTTCCCCTATTGTTTAATGGCCAAACTGTTTTGGGGGATGGAGGGAGGGGAGAAAACAACTTGAAGATATCTTCCTAAGGAGAACTGATTGGGTTTGTTGTCAATGCCAGGAATAAAAAACACAGTGTAGGTCATGCTGCTGAGTGAGTTTTAATTGTTACAGTTTGAAACTCTCTCTAATAACAAGACTGAATAACTGTGTGCTTTGAAGTTATACTATCATGTAACATAATTTATAGTAAACATTGAATTTCACTACAGGATATACCTAGCAATATTTTCAAATTTTAAAACAAAGTACCTTAACATGATTGGGAAAGTAGATGAAAAGTTTTCAGGTCTAGCCCCTTTGCTAAGAAGAGAGAAACAGTATGTGAAGCAAGCTGGGAACACCAGCATTTTGCAAGGAAAGTGTAACAGCTGCACACAGTAAATAATCCACCAACTAGGAGAACTGATTTATTTTTTATTTAAACAAGTAATCTAAGCTTTCCAGGAATTTCATGCAATCAATCAGAAAAACAGCCCAAAGTTATACTGTAATTCTCCAAATGAGAAGTAATTATTAAAAAGGAAAACATAGGAAACAGAACTGAAATGGTTAAAATCAAAGAAACAATTGTAAAGACCAGAGGAACAAAGGAAATACGACACCCACCGGAGTGGTCTCAACAGCTAAACTTAGTAACTTGAGTGGCTGCAAATGGGTGAAGTTCCATGTATGCAACTGAACCAAGTCAATGTGCTGCTATGAATAAATTGGCACTTGAATTACCAACTATTACAAGTCAGCCATTAACATTCCATTTCTCTACTTAGCCAGGGGAAAGCTCTTCCTTGAAAGAGCTACAAAAAGGTTTTAAATTGCATCTATCAGAAATGTGCATGGCATTAGATATCTTCTTTCTACATTGGTTTCTGCTCTGAGCAGGTTACCTACTCAGCCTTTTAGCAGGAGCAGATAAAAACTATGGTCCCAAAAATTCCCCTACAACATCTTTGTCTCTAAACTGAAGAGACATCAATGAGATAGGTGGATCACTAGGTGGATAAAGAACTGGATGGATGGCCACACAAAAAGAATTGTGCTCAATGTCCAGCTGCAGACCAGTAACGAGTGGTGTCCCTCAGGGATCAGTGTCTGGACTAGTCTGGTTCAACATCTTTGCCAGTGACATGGACAGTGGGATTGAGTGCACCCTCAGCAAGTTTGCTGATGACACCAAGTTGTGTGGTTCAGTTGATACGCTGAAGGAAAGGAATGTCATCGAGAGGGACCTCGGCACGCTTCTGAGGTGGGCTGACACCAAACTCATGAAGTTTAACCATGCCAAGGACAAGGTTCTACACCTGGGTCAGAGCAATCTCAGGCACAGCTACAGGTTGGACAGAGAAGAGATTCAGAGCAGCCCTGTGGAGAAGGACTTCGGGGTGTTGGTTGATGAGAAAATGAACATGAGCCAACCATACCCTGGGCTGCATCAAAAGGAGTGTGACCAGCAAGTCAAGGGAGGTGATCCTGCCCCTCTACTCTGCTCTCCTGAGACCTCACTTGGAGTATTGTGGGCAGCTCTGATGTCCTTAACATAAAAAGGGCATGGAACTGTTGGAACAAGACCAAAGGAGGGCCACGAGGATGATCAGGGGTCTGGAGTACCTCCTGTATGAAGATAGGCTGAGAAAGTTGGGGCTTTTCAGCCTGGAGAAGCAAAGGCTGCGTGGAGACCTCATAGCAGCCTTCCAGTATATGAAGGGGGCCTATAAGGATGCTGAGGAGGCACTTTTTGTTTAGGAACTGTAGTGATAAGACAAGGGGTAACAGGTTCAAACTTAAACAGGGGAAGTTTAGATTGGGTATAAGGATGAAATTCTTTACTGTAAGGGTGGTGAGGGACTCGAACTGGTTACCCAGAGAAGTTGTGATGCTCCATCGCTGGCGGTGTTCAAGGTCAGATTGGACAGAACCTTGCATGACGCGACCCTGCCCATGGCAGGGGGGTTGGAACTTGATGATCTTAACATCCTTTCCAACCCTAATTATTCCATAAGACTATGAAATTTTTCCATATAGTCTTCAGTGTCTTCTCCTACTGCCTTTCACCTATTTTATGTACATTCTCTGTGATAAAAAAGAATCCCTAATCCCCTAAATATATATTTTTTTTTATTTAATTTCTCCTTTAGTACCTAGAGAGCCACAAAAACTTTCAGATACAGTAAGATAACTTGTTCTCTGCCTTTTCTAATAAAAGACATAGGAACATATGAGCTCAGAGGAGATTTAGCCACCAAGATAGGTAATTCTAACATTAAGGTAAACTGGAATTACAGGTGTCAAGGACAGATCGGAAGATAAAGGAGGAAGAAGATGTAAAGGACAGCAAATCAACCATTAATTAGCTTTCCAGGCACCTGCCTTATTGAGATCAGGCAATAACCTCTACAAAAAGCTGAAATGAATACAGGCTGAAATGGTAACAGCATGTTAGCAATGCTATTTCACAAAGTATGAAAGACAGGCCCGATGCACTGTGATTGTACAGAAGACCTTGAAGTGATTGGCTTTTATACAACTGATGTTGTTGATGACATATCAGAAATGCTACTGAAACCAACCAAAATCACAAAAAAAGGCAGGAAAATCTTCCTCACAAGTCACAAAATTCATCATAAACTACAGACAAAATGTAATAAAGTATACATGTAAGGATTAAGATCAGAAGTTACAGCCTAGGAAACTGGGGAATATTTTCACAGATAACAGCTTATTCTCTTGCTTTTTAAAACTTCTACCCCCTTTCTTTCTGCTATCAAAGCCAAATAGGATCTTGGTATATTGTTTATATGAGATCAAAAATTAAATAGGGCATATGTATTCACCTTCACTGTATTTGCTATCACTAAATGGAGTCCCTAGGTTTTTTATTTTTCAATGTCTTCTCATGAAGAATGAACAAACATTAAGTTGATCTTTTTCAGCCATGCCTGAAAAGTACTTGGTCATTTTTGCATCTATAAAATCCAGTCCAAAAATCTGTCCTGCTTTTACAAGACATAAGCCTAATGGGAGAGAGAAGGAGGTCATGAAATAGCTGTACTTTTCCTTGCAAGTCTGCAGAGACTTGATCTGGCCTCAGCATTCAGATCTCCAAGTGCGCAGAGATTTACCCTTATCAGCATTTCTTGCAGACAATCAAATTCATATTACCTTTTTAATTACATTATTAAACAATGTAACCTATTTTCTGTCTTTCTTCCCTCCTACTACCACAAAGACACAGTTGCCAATGTGAGTGCTTCCTTTATGGGGATTTTTCTTTATTCATAACTATCACGCTCTCAACACTTGAGTATCCTTATGAGCATGAACTGCTTCAAGCAGTTTCATTTGGAATCACAATAGGATTTCAAACCTGGTGGGACTGGATGGTATGTAGGCAGGTAAAATATGGCAGTTTGTACAGCAGCTCATTCCTTGCACTTCTGAGTTTGCACCCACAGACCAGGGACGCAAGAGGACATGAACCTGTCCATAACACTGTTCCTCATTACTATGTTTTGACTTTCAGGCTACAATCACAGCAGCAAATGTGATGGAAATACAGACAGATAAATTATTTGCCAGACACTTTATTCGGTAAATGGTCAAAGATAAGCATGTACCCAGCTACGCCAGTTCTGCCATTAGTCACCATCACTTGTATTTACTTTGTATACCCACACTAGGCACACCTTCACAGGGAGCTTGCAGAAAACTGATTCCCCGTTTTTGATAAAACCTCAAAGTCAATCTGCTCTACAACATCTGACACATCTCTTCCTCATAAACACCTAATGAATCACTTTAATGTGATGAAAATTACAGGGATGATGCGTGCACGCAGAGCTACTTGACAAGAACAAGGACAACCGAGAGTATCCAGAGAATATGCAGCAGCTGGGATGTGCATAGCTTTGTAATTCTGTATTTTATGAACCTGCACCAAAAGAATATGCAGACATCCGCAAGTACAAAAGTGTATATTTTACATTTATGGCTTAATGTTAAGAGTACACAGACAAAATCGATGTGTGAAACTAAAATACTTGAACATGAGCACAAACCTGAGTTTTAATATTAGTATTTCAGTATCAAACATCAGTGTGCCTGATACTCAGTTATGTAAGTGTAGTTTTATTACAGGCCTCTACACTTCTGAGTATTTCATTCTAGGAAATGTTAGAATTCATACCTCAGTGATATCCGTTCCATCAAAACAAAGCAGAAAATTTTAAGCAGTGAATGGAAATCACACCCACCTACTAAAATTGTGACAAATAAACAGAACTTCAATGCACAAGCACTCCTTTGCCTCTAGTCCCCAGAAAAAAAAACATACTTCCTGTATGTCTTGAAGAAATTTCCCCCTTTCTCTGTGTCAAGGAAAGCACTTTACATTTGCTGCATTTCCATGCTGAAATACTGGGAAATTATGTAGTTGACCATTATCAGGAAAGCACCCCGGTACTACTGCACAAAAAGTTACATGCGGTGTGGACCTGGGTTAGACCACAACCAGCACAATCATGACCTTTATTTTGCACCAGGTATCAACAACCAGACAGAGCGAGTAAGCCCAGAAACTGAGTACAGTTAGAGGCCTGGATAACCCTCATGGTTCTACTGTGGCACATAGCCCAAGGCTCCAATACCTGTAAGAGAGGCCAAGATGCAGGGCTGGAGGATGTCTAACACAGTGACCCTCTGTGCTATAAGAAAGGCTTAAGAAATTCAACCATTACTGCAACAGATGCTGCTCTGGTCCTGCAGAAAAGGTTTGTGTAGCTCATTATAAGCTACAGCAATCAGTGTTAAACAGAACTCCTGAAGGTTACACTGCTTTTTAAACAGATTAATCAAATCTATTAATGGAGCTAGCTGTAACTCCTGAATCATTGCAGAGCCCTTTTTTTTTTTTAAGCCTTGACCATCACCTCTTTTCACTAAAGTTTATGGCCACCTATGTTTTACTTCATAAAACACCTTAAAAATCCCAACAACCACTAAACTACCCCTGAAACAAAAAATATTGATGCAGATTCTTTCCATAACAGCCATGGCTACTTTATACTCTTTATTCATAATATTACCTCTGATCTCTATGCATAGATTATGAATCTGTAATATAAAACAAAATACATCAAATATACAATGCATCTAGTTAGATTACATGCACTTTAATCTAACAATACACATTTCATATTACATAGTATAACCAAGTAATACATTTTTACTTCATAAAGATTTATATATTTTTTTTAAAATATACTAATAAACATTTAAAATCAAACATTTTAAAGTATGTTTCAAAACACACTGTTCTAACAGCAAAAAGGCAGAATAAATAGCTGGGAAGTGGAAAGGGATTCCTTGTAAGAGCAGCAGCTGAGTGGAGAAAGGGTTGTTTCTTATTAGGTCTAACAGCAGGATTTGTTATCATTTAAATACACGCTCTAATACACTCCGTGTTTTGTGCTACGTTTAACAAGATTAAGTGATCATAGAATGTTTCATCTCAAATCTTTATTGGAAATCAGACTACAAGCCTCATTTCTTGCCAAAACATTGTCCCATGATTCATGCGTGATGCTAATTCCAGCTGAATGAGTATATCTGTTTACCCAGGCATAACAAGAAAAGTGCAATTTATCAATTAAAGGACTCCCTTAGGAATACCTTTATTTTTTCCCTGGACTTCTACAATTTTTCTAAACAGGTGAAACTTTGTACCAAAACCCTAGATTATGAAGTTCTAAGGCACTACTGATACCTTTGATGTCGATAAAATTGGAAATATTGTTATCTTTCCAGTCAAGGATTTAAAAATCAAAACACTTTATAGAAAACACGAAGTTTGCTAAGTATTAATTACAAAGGAACTTTTCTTTTTCAAATATTTCTAAATGAAAGGCTAGCAGATGGAGCATATAGCAGTGTAAATGGACTGAACACAGAGAGCTTCAGGCTAAAAACAAATGAGATATATACTAAACTTGAAAATAATACAAACCTCCTGATACATGGATGTGTGCCAACTCCTAAATAACACCAAGAAGCAACATAGGTGGGAACGAGACTCCCATGTTTTAGATTCTTTTGCCTGCTGAAAAGAAATTCTACAACTATGACCCCAGTACTTCATTACTTTTACTTCATCTTAAGCTAATAAATCTTATAAACCAGTATCTACTTATAGACAAAGTACTATAGACCTGTCTTGGATGTACCTGCACTTACAGTGACAAAGAGGGATCTTCAGTATCAAGTCTCTTGCTGTATATTGCATTTTGTTTATCTACTGATTTTTATGTCAGTATATGCACCATTAAGTTACACAGGCATGTATGGGAGCTGACAACTTTTCAACACTGGGGTCTTTGGAAAAGTGATAACACAATAGCAGGATATAAGGAACCTGAGCTTATTTTATTTTGTTCTCTGCAGGAGCAGTGGGGTAAAAATAAAATTCAGTATACTGTATTTCAGCTTCAGCTGGTGTCCTTATGGGTTTGGGCTCTAACAGGTAGAAGGCGTAAATACAAAGCTCCTGTTGTTCAAGGTTAAACCTAAACCAGTATGTTGCAAAATATCCCATGTCAGCGTGCTGTTATCAGTGTTTTCAAAGTCAGTTCACAGTCCCACTTTTAATAAGGGCAAAGTGAATTTAAAATTGGGTAAAGTACATTCAAGACTAATTTCCTAATCCCTAGTATTTAGCTTATTCAGGATGCATCTTCACTATAGTCACCTGAAAAATGGGTTGCAGCCTCTGCTGGAGTACTCACTATGTGAAGGGATACTACAAATATTCAGAATAACAATAATCCAATGATAAAAGTATTCTCTTTAGAAGAGAGAAAGATGCAGGATCCCAGCAGCAGAGAAGGTGATGGAATCTGGTTTTCTCCGTGTTTATTGCGGGCATGCTTATTTCCAGACTACTGCATGAAAGGGCAATGACACAGCAGGCTTGTTAACTTAGCCTGCTCTTCTTGTGTACAAGGCTGAAACTGCTTATTGTGTGCCAGGCTAAAACTGCTTCTTGTGCCACAAAGAATTCATTTAACATGCAAAACATTTTATACTTACTACAGTTTGGATCACTTATTTTCCTATCCAATCTTGCTTAAAGGAAAAGCACAGGTTGGGAGTTTCTTTGTTGTTTTTGTAGGGTTTGTGTGTGTGTGTATTTGTTTTGGGGTTTTATGGTGCTGGTGGTGACGTTGTTTGGTTTTGCAACTGAGCTTGTTTGCTTTCCTCCTGATATGTACTGGATGCTGGAGCTCTGAATACATCCTCACACACCTACCAGCCCACACAAAACAAAGCTTCAAAAGCGATGAAGAAAACCTTAAGAAGCAGTTATGTCAGAAATAGCTGTGGCTGGTGTTTGTGACTCGGTTTGGATGAGTTGTTTTTCTGTAAAGCAAGCATAGCACTGAAATACATCCAGTTATTTTCAGGTTTTTCTGCAGTCTGAAGAGACTTCCTGGTAATGTTCATTTGCCAGGCTATAAACGTCTGGGTTCTTAAACATGTTTCCAACTAATACTTTGGAAAACTCTTTAGAGACAGTTTATTTTTCAAGGTATTTATCCACAGTCTTTACTATTATATTTTTTTAATTAAATGAATTATATTAATCAGAGCTATAAAGAGTTCTTGGAGGACTTTTATGACCTCTTCAATCATCAAATTACATTCTTCATTTAACAGCAAGGCTTCCCCCAGTAGTATTACATTTTTATATTAGTCATACTGTTAAAGTGTTAAACAATGTTTTCAACCTATGTCCCCAAAATTTCTCTCAACAAACTAACATCTAGGTTGAATTAACAGTGCTGTGCTTTTCTAGAAGAGATTTTTCCTTTTTTAGCTTGAAAACCTCGGATGGAGAAGTGCTCAGCGTTAAAAACACGACCTTCCCCACATCAAACCACTCGTAACCCTAACCCATAGTCTGCAGAAGTAAAAGATGCAAAACTCTTCTCTTTTACAAGAAGCAATTCCTCTAAACACTTTCCAACAGATTATTTCTCTGGGGTCTGTTTCAGAAGGTAAAATAAAACTTCTCTGTGTCCCCAAAAACCACCATGTGCAGACCTCAAGCTACATATTAGCATTCCCCTCTATTACCTGCTGCTGCTCTCCTCCCTATCGCCTTCCCACCCTGACCTTCTCTTCAGCTCCAGCCACCACTTACTGCATTTGCATGCCTCTGCCAATAAGATACTGGGACCTCTATAATGATATTCTTTGCTACCAGAGTATGGTATCTTCATCTGACTCCATTTTAAATTTTGAGCCCACATAGAATTAGGAACGAAATTTAGCTGTGAAAGTATTTAACCTAGAAAACAAAAGTCTTTGTGAATTCCTGAAGACAGAGCAACCATTTTAAAAGGTTATTTTGTAAGGCTACATTTGGAAGTATACTGTAAGATGTAGGGAAAGTGCTAAACAGAGCATGTCAAAATCAAGCTAAAACACTTAGAAATGTCAGGAATAATCTTTTTATTTACTTGGACCACTTTCAAAGGCTAAATGGGTTGCAAACCTAATACAATTTAAATTTCCCCAAGTTTAAACTGAATTTGCCCCAGGCAAATCCCTAAAACTCCTCAAAGTATAAAGAATATTTTCTGTCTTTCATGGCCAGCTTATCAACAGAAAGAAGTCTTGCACCAAATCACCCTGGATGTAAGTCAGGAGAAACTCACATTTCAAGCAACAAATTGTTTTTCCTTCACTGAGGCTGAAACAACACTATGTGACTGAGCAGCATGCACCACTCTGCTTCAAATCTGTCAAGTTTTAAAGGATTACCCTAAAATGCACTGTTACAATATGAGCCGGCAGTACGTGGTCACAGCGCAGAAGGCCAACCATATCCTGGGCTGCATCAAAAGGAGTGTGACCAGCAGAATGCTGCTCTGCTCTTGTGAGACCTCACTTGGAGTATTCTGTACAATTCTGGTGTCCTCAACATAAAAAGGACATGGAACTGCTGGAACAAGTCCAGAGGAGGGCCACAAGGATGATCAGGGG
>JASSUY010036480.1:0-31402 GCA_032466535.1 Forpus xanthops
GGTTACTGAGGAAGACTCTTTACTTCATCCCGAGACCCCTGCCCGAGACCACCAGGAGGCAGTGCGCATGCAGGAGGGACTTGTGGAACTCAATATAAACCAAGAGCATGTGTTAAGAGGAGTGCGTGTTGGTGGAGAGGGGACTCCCCGCGCACCCAGCGCTGTTTGCTTATCTCTATTCAATAAAATTAAAAAAACTGCAAAGTGAGTCATTCATCACATTTATCACATACTGATCAATTTTCCTAGAGGGTGGTGCATGATAGCGGATGTGATATACCCACTCAATGCCACTTTGGCCCAAATGTCTATTAGGTTGTTTCGGAAATGAGTCACTGTGGGTGTAAACCTCATTGTAAAGGATTTCTCAGCTAGACTAGCTGATGGGAAAGCTTTGAGATAGCAGAGGAATGTTGCTGGGAAAGTTTCGGGAGTATTACAGGAAGAGGTAAGCAGGATAAGAAGAAAGAAAGAAGTGAGGAACCAGTATCCAATGAGGAGACAACAGCGAGAAGCAAGACAACCAATGAAGAAGTGAAGATACCCATGTGGGTGGTGATAGTGAACCAATTGTATTTGCCGCTCATACACGTGGGTACTTTGTAGAGCCTATATCAACTCTGGACCTTCAGATAATAAAGGATTTCGTTTACTAACACAAAACGGGGTTCGTGCCTACGTCTCCACAGATCACCTGGAAGTTTTTTTGATTAAAAAGCCCACACTAATGTCACTGGATGTGCTTAAAAAATAACTTTTAATCTTTGATGAAATTTATTCCAAACAGAATTTTAACATATTCATCCACACTCTTCTAGTTTGTTGAATTTGTAGCCGCAGTAGTTGCAATTCTCTTTCTGATTAACAATTATATTTTATATTTGTTTTCATAGTTACAGGATTATGGGTAGGCAAAGCAGATATCTCCATCTTTCTCTCTTAAAACATCCAGTTGCAGAATGGACCGTATGTGCAGTTCTGGTGTCCTCAACATAAAAAGGACATGCAACTGTTGGAACAAATCCAAAGAAGGGCCACGAGGATGAGCAGGGGACTGGAGCACCCCCCATATAATGATAGGATGAGAAAGTTGGGGCTGTTCAGCCTGGAGAAGAGAAGGCTGAGCGGAGACCTCATAGCAGCCTTCCAATATCTGAAGGGGGCCTATAGGGATGCTGGGGAGGGACTTTTCATGAGGGACTGTAGTGAGAGGACATGGGGTAATGGGTTCAAACTTAAACAGGGGAAGTTTAGATTGGATCTGAGGAAAAAATTCTTTAGTGTACGGATGGTGAGGCACTGGAATGGGTTGTCCAGGGAAGTTGTGAATGCTCCATTGCTGGCGGTGTTCAAGGCCAGGTTGGAGAGAGCCTTGGATGGTATGGTTTAGTGGGAGTTGTCCCTGTCTCTGGCGGGGGGGTTGGAATTAGATGATCTTGAGGTCCTTTCCAACCCTAGCTATTCTATGATTTTATGATTCTATATCCTAAGCAAGAGCCTGAAGTGAAGAGTTATACCCTCTGTGTATTTCTTTGAGTGCATCTTAAAATGTTCTAGCAAAGCTTGAGGCATGGTGGCTCAATATTCAATGTCGCTGTTTGCAGAAAAGCAGATCAAACTGACCAAACTATACAGAGCACTGGGTTAGAGGTTAGGAATAGGCACAGTGTGGTAACACAAGTTGAGTAAAGCATATGTTTGACTGAAGGACAGAGCAAAATAGGCTCCAATGATCCTATTGTAAACAGTTCATAGTTGACAGGCAGATGAAGCCCAGAGCAGAACCAACAGCACCAAATGAAAGAAGGTATCATGACTTTTGTAAGGGTCATCTCCAGGTCCCAAATTCTCAAGCAGATTACTCAGATGTTTCTTAATAGCTTGACTGAATTTTTCCCAGAACATGAGTAAGGTCCTTCCTAATTGCATCTTTGGACCTGGTGACACATTTCTGGATTGTATTGCTCCATAAATGGTACAATAATCAACATTTTATTCATAAAATATTTGTGGTAACAGCTATTACCATTATTATCATGCCAATCTTTTCCCCCTACCTTTAAATCTGAAAACTCTAAATAGCATTAAACAGTATATTTCACAATGCATTGCTCAGTTACGTGAGATCTATTCAGGGAGGAAGTCACACCACTCTAATTTGTGGTTACCTTTACCGTAACTCAGATGTATCTCAGTTGGTTTAATAAAACAAATTTCTTCTTCCTTGCCTCTTTTAACAGCAGAGCAACTCATTGTAACTGTGTAAAAAAGCACAATATAAGACACAACATCCAATTAAAACTAGACGCAAAGAACCTAATTATCTGTATTTGAGATGGCTGACACATATAGCAGCAGAAGAGAACCACTGAGTTAAGTAGTACATCAGGATGAAAACATTCAGATTTCATAAACTGACCCCATTACTGTCATATTGCAGAGCTCCAGAAGAATATTTCTGTGAGCTTATAGTGAGCAGGACATTCAATGAATACACAAAATAAAAAAACTATTTCCATAAAGAAAAGAAAATTTGAAGTGTGAGAAGAGTTTGAAAGTTTGAAGCTTGACGTTACTGAAACATATTGGAAAAGGCCTTTCCAAAGAGAAATGTTCACAAAGGAATAGCATGATACAGCATAGATGTTGAAGTCATAGAGGCAAAATGCCAATTTATATGTAGTAATTGTTTTGTTTTTTGAGTTGCTTTTCTTAAGTGCCTTGAAAGTAGTAAACAGTCTTGGATTTAAAGTAGTCTTGCTATTTCATTCACATCTGTGTATAGAATAATAACATGATCATATTAATTCAAGTGAGGAAAAATTGTGAGAAATCAGCATTTTACCTGAAGAGTTTTTTTAGTTTCACCTTAACAGAAGAGAAAAGAATAAGTACATGAACGCAGTTCCTTTCAGCATGGGTCATCTCCCCAGAAAGACTGCACCCCACTTTGTTCTCACATGTCCTACAAGGATCATCTTAGCTAGCTAATGAGCCCTCCTCAGGAACTCCAGTCACTCTTCCAGGAGCTCTAAGCCTTCATGCCACAGCTTTAGTGTACTTTTATTTCTGTTCAAACTCTGCCCAAGTTCTGCTGGATGGAAATAGGAGACAAGAGGTGTGCATTCAGGGTCCTCCATGCAGAGGAAAGACCTGAATCCAGATTTAGAATCATAGAATACTTTGGATTGGAAGATATCTTGAAGGGTTGCCTTGTCCAACCCCACTGCAATGAACAGAGACATCTGCAAGTAGATCAAGTTACTCAGAACCCAATCAACCTGACTCTGAATGTTTCCAGGGATGGGGCATCTACAAGCTCTCTGGGCAACCTGTCCCAATGTTTCACCACCCTCATTGTACGAAAATTCTTCTTTATATCTAGTATAAATCTACCCTCTTTCAGTTTAAAAATATCACACCTTGTCCTGTCACAGCTGGCTGTACCAAGAAGTTTGTCCTCATCTTTCTTATAAGGCCTTTTTGATTACTGAAAATCTGCTATAGCCTGTCATGTTTTTCTGATTATGAGCCTAGAGAATTCTGGTCTCAGAGTCATTTTCTGTCTAACCCCATGTTCAGGGTTCATTCCACCGTTAGACAGCACACACCAGTCCCAAACCTCTGTTCATCCCATGTCAGTGTACAAAGGCTGGCACTGTCAGAGCTGTGTCTGGGATGTGTCCCTTCTCCACTATCTTCTGGCTGTGGGCTGGAGGTAACCAGAGAGCCAGCCCAACATAGCCAGTCCAACATAGCCAGCCCAGTGCAAAGTGATGTCAGGCCCACATGAGCCACACTGAAACTACCCAAAACTGAGCATATGCAGGCTTTTAATAAGCTTGATGATATTGCAATCAAGATGTCTGGAAAACACCCAGAAGTCAAGACTTACCAGGCTAGACCCAGGCTAGCATTGCAGTATGTATGCTTATCTCACTGTCAAATTTGCAACCTGGCTTTCTAGCTTAAACTGCCAGTAGAGATGGAAAAGAGTTAATATTTAAAAGGTTTTTTTTTGTGCTGACATTGGCAGAAGCTTTGAGCAGAGAGCTGAACGCCAAGCTGTGATTCCAGCAGGCAGGAATGCACCATGGGATTGGACACTGCCCAGCTCTTCCGCACATACCTCCCCATACACCAGGTATTTGTGACGCAGGCTTTCGTGGTCATGCTGTGCAAGCCAGGCAGAGTGAAAATAACGGGATTTCCACTGAGTATCAGTAAAACCTGGCAAATGTTGATGTCAGCAACTGAACAGTTTACTAACTGATTGGGAAAGAAAGAAAGTCCTGATAAGATAAAATGTGGTCAGAATAACAACTCACTGTTGAGCAGCTAAAACATAGGCAAGTGACTCCTGGGAAGTGAGAGAAAAGCTGAAAATACAGCAATTAAGACTTTTATTTAGCACTTAACAGGCAAGTACAGGCAATACTATGTGCGTTTGCACAATCAAGTGCTAACAAGTTAAGAGATGCCCTTCAAAAAGGCACTGTCGTACAGTATTCATTGAGATGCATGGCAGGAGCATGTTGTCTGTTCCTGTTGTTGAACAAAGGCCGATGGAACTGGATCAGTGTAATGGGATGTGGCATGAGAGAAAATGTCACTCAGCTGAAGCAATTTTTTATGGTGGCATCTATAAAGCAGTCTTTTTTAAGCACAGCATTTCTTTTCACTGGTTGGGTGTTTAATCATTAGCATAGCTGATGCTCATGAAAGAGTGAATTACAGAAGTTACACAAATGTTCTGTTTTTCAGGCTTATTCATTTCACACTTGTCAAAACAGAAGGAAGACTGAGTATTTGTCTGCAATGCTTTCCAGCAACTGCATTGCTGTTGTAGCACCCATTCTTTCAAAGTAGCAATTTAGCCTGTCTCATTATGTCTGGCACTTTTCTTGTTTTAGGATCCCAAGGACAAGTAGTTCTTACAGGTTGCTGACCCTGTCTTCTTTCAACACAATGGAATGACATAGTTGAAAGAATCTCATCTCATTTAATCTCATTAAATTTTCTGGTTTTCCTAATCTCTTTCTGTGACACAGTGAATGGAGAAACATCAGGGCCCTAAATTAAGTACTGGATGAGTTAAAAAGTCTTCAATGTCAGAAGCAAACAAACAAAATTTAGTGACTATAAAGGAAAGCAAGAAAAACAACAAGACTGTGTAGCAGTTGTTGATGTGGTTAGAAAAAACAATTATTCTATGAGAAACAATTAAATCAAACAATTAAGCAGGAGGTTGGCATAAGGCAGGAGTAAAGCCTAGGAGTATGGGAAAGAAAGCAGGTTAAGCAGGTTTTGCTGCTGTTTCAATATCCCTGAGGTACCAATGGATAATACTAGGCTTGCTTTGCTCAAGTTTCATTGGAGTTACATCAGAGATGCTAAAAACTAGTGCTGTATTTAAGGGAACACAGCCCTTCCCCCCAACTTCTGTTATTGACAATTACAAGGACAGAGAAGTCTTTAATAAATCTGGGTTTTTTACTCAGATTACATAAATGAACAATTTCCAAAGAGAATTCAGTGAGCAGGCTAATCTAAGGTTCCACTCACACATCTGGGAGAGAATCCTGACAACTAGCTAATATCTATTCACTTACTCATTTGGTTCAAGATTTTCATCCCTGCTAAAACAATTATAATTTCCTGGTTTTCAGAAGGCAAGCTAACCATACATAGGTCAAAACTATTCCACCAGAGTGTAGTTGGGGTTAGATAACTTTGTTTAATATGCATGCATTTGTGAAACAGAGGAAAAAATTCTTTTGCTTATTTTAAAAAAGAAAAGAACAATGAAGAAGCTTTAAATAAATCAAAATAGATATCTAATAAGAGGAATAAAATAAACAGGGTAGGTTTAAAGTAATATTTACATACTGAAACTGTATAGAAATGAAATTATTCAGTGTGTTCAGGGGAAAATATGCCTTCTGATTAACTTCAATAAGTGCTAGATAATTTAAACGTCCACTTCCATTGCACATTATATGAGAGCAATTTTCTGATCTGTTTTATATTCACAAACCCTTCTTGACTCCAACATGTTGTAGAATAAACCATGCAATGTTTATATGTGATTTTCTATTCCATTCTTAGTCTATATTTTCCTATTTTAAATGTTCCTATTACAGTTTTAAGGGCCTTATTCAGTGTTTAATTCATATAAGCTAGAGTTACTTTACATGTATTTCCCATAGCCATTCAAAAAAACAGTGTCTTAAAGATAAAATAGGGAAAAATACACACAATATGGAATGGAGTAAAATGAGAACAAAGTGTTCAAGTTCTGACTAGTGTCCATGTAATTTGCCTAAAGCTTTCCTGATGTAAAAATAATTGTTTATGCCATTCGGGTTCTGTTCATGATCAGAAAGTGCATCAGGCAAAAATGTTGATCACAAAGTCTGTAATACTGTGGAATACAATCCCTGCTACAGGTGTAGATTCCTGAGGGTTTTGCTTCATACAGTCATTCATGGTGGACATGCAGAGTCTAGAAAGGCTTAGCAAGGCAGGACAGTTATCCCTGAGTGAACTGGCAAGCATTTCAACCCTTTCCTTTATGTAACTTTTACTTTCCTGGTGTTTGATCATCTGTTTTTATGTTAACCAGCACTTTTTCAGTTTTTGAACTGCCTGGGTGAAAACAGCCAGGTGGCCATACAATCTGAATGTAACCAGTATCAAAGAGCCAGCTGGAAAAACAAATGGTAACTGCAATGTCCCTTTCCTGAAAATACCACCTCTACCCTCCATGGTTTCTCTAGGTTAGAAATGTTCACATAAGGCGATGCTACCCTTTAAATTGTGTTTTGAAATTAAGATCTTATGAAACAGAAAAAGGTGGGAGATTTAATTCTAGGTTGAAATGGAAAGGGCACATAAGAGTCCATATACATAACCTTTAGTTTACCCTTCTAATTGCCTTCTCTTCATCTACAGGTTGCTTCAGAGTGTATCTCTGGGTATATAGGGCCTCCTAAATAAAAGCCTCGTGCTCCAATTAGAATCCATTTACCTTTATAATGCATTAATTTTGCACTCAACAATCCACTTTTTCCCTAAAAGTTGCAGGAAGAGACAAATAAAATCTCTTTTTTTTTTTGAGAATCTCTTGCTCCCTCATAGGATAGGGAAAATTTCTTCTGCTTCAGGGACACAAGGGCTCCATTAACAACTTGACCCCAACTTCCTCCATATTTTTCATGTTGTAGTTGTTCTGTACATCAATTTCCCTATATTTACAGCTAATACTTGTTATGAGACAGTGTTCTAAAAATAATAAATTAATGCTTATAACGATCCAAAATTTCCCAGAAGGTTTATAGGTAGCAAGCACTAGAGCGATGCCAATTTTCATTTGACATTGTAATTGGTTGTACAATGTATTTTAGAATGAATTAGATTTTTATCTCAAAGTTATAATGAGTTTTAAGATAATGTTTTGTGTGATTTCAATTCCTAGAATGAAACTTCATAGAATTTTCAAGTTTCAAATGTCCTCTTAAAAACAACACAAACAACCTAATGAGAAAAGAACTACCTCAGCAAAATAGTTCTTGGATCTTTTGAGAATCAACAGCCCAATTTTAATTTACACTCCTCACATAACGTACTACAACTGTAGTTAAGTTTCTGATACCATTAGCCCAACGTTGCTTATACTTAAAAAAACAGAAAAATAACGAAAAGGTAGTGTTGTATGGGCCCTCAACATGTTATATGATTCATACCTTTGTTCTGAAACTAAGACGATAAATGCCTAGACTATTCCTGGCAAGTTCATGCCTAATCTTTTCTTAAAACTTCCAATTTAGGTTCACTTACTTTTCAAAACTGTCAGAAATTATCATCCCACATTTGGAAAACTTATTTAAATAATGTAATTCAATAATTTAAGAAAATAGCCTAAGGGTTTGGAAGTGTGTGCGGGGAAAATCCAAGCAAGTAAAATATATTAAAAGGTTGATATGAAAGTTGATTATATTTTAGATTTGAAAATCATCCCATTTAAAGACCGGCTTATCAGAAATCCTAGAAACTGTAGCATATAATAACAAATCCTGTTACATAAACCTTTAAAAAAGACAAAAAAGAAATATCCATATTTATTATTCTGAAAATGTTATAGAATTTTAAAACTTTTGGCATCTTAATTTTTGATTTAGGTTATCTCTTAAATGTAGTAAAATAGTTTTAGTTATGAGGTTTTATAGAACGATTGTCTTTTTCTATTGACTAAGTATTTTAGAAAGATAACAAGGTCATAACTGGAAGATAAGGATGGGATTTAAATAAGGAATGCTCTTTCCTTCTTGCATTAATATTTTTTCCATTATTCCAATTTTAGAAGGGATATTATGACAGACCCCAGGAAGAGATGAAATATTGGTACAATTTTTCTGAAAATATGGATTAAGTTGCATTGCTTGTTAAAGGTTTGTACAGAATTACTAAGTGAGAGATAATTCCCTCCCCTCATAATTTATATAGCTTTCTTTCAATGACTGTTTATCTGAGATGAAGCTCACCAGTAAGGGTGGAATGTGTAAATTCTAATGTCTCTCCCAGCATCAAGTATGCAGGCGGTGTTTAGAAAGAACCAGCCTGTTGGCACAGGCTGCCTTATTCTGTCTGCTTTTCCTTAACTTTCCTGTTCAAATTACTTGAAAGTTCATCCTACATATGATCAACCAGCAACTTCAGAGCAGTTAGATGAAGAGTGGACTGCATTATAGAGTCTTACCCAAAACTTTATTTTCAAATTAAAACTTTCTTCTTGAGTAGCACCATGACCTCCAAGACATATCTACACTGTCTTCAACATACTGTAAACTTATGCCATGCATATTAATGTGTGAAAGGCACATTGCTCGCCTACTAGTCTCTCATGCTGTTCAAGGTGTGTCTTGCTAGTACTAGCTTGCAGAAACAGAGTTTTCACTGATATGCTACAGGGTGTTCAACCAGTTCTCACTATCTCTGTAAATAAACAAGCATGAGTGTAGATAATAGATACATATTTTATCCAAGTGGAAGCCATCATATGACATTTGTAATCCTCAAAGTTGGCAGTCACAACTTCTCTACGTGTTTTTTTTTTTTCATAATAATATCCATATATTTCACTGTATGCAGTATAAGAACATCAACTCTCATTACACAATCAAAATGTGACATAGCACCCTTCCAAAACTTTACAGAAATGGAAAACCTGGACACTGAGTATTAGCAACTTCTCAGTGAAAATTGTGATTCATTGATACTGCAGGAAAGTTATGATTCTATTCTCCACTCTCTTCCATTTTCTGCCAGCATTGTAGTACACAAACGTATTAGTGACAATCTGAGCCCAAATTTGAGGTGAACCATGGTCCTAAGTTCTCTAAATCAATCAATAGAGTTGGATTAACTTTCAAAAGTTCACAATGCTTCTGCTCTTTAGGAATCCTGAAAGGGAAAAAGTAATTTGCTGTAGATTCCTACAGTTTCGTTATAATACAAAGATGAAGACCAGAGGGGATAACTGCCATGAAATACCTGTGCCTATGCAATGCAACCATTGGTCTTCCATGGATCCTTTTATGCTCCAGCTCTAACACCTATAAACAAAAATAGAGATCAATATACAAAATTATGTGAATATATTCCTTTATATAAAAAACCTGTAGTTCCCATCTGTTCTCCATTGACAGATTCTCTATTCCCTTGCAGGTTCTCCAATTTTTTTTTCTTTTTTTGATTCACTGCTTCTTCATGAGAGTTCTGACTTGACAATACATTGGCACCCATTAAAACCGTTATTGCTCTCTCTTTTTTTTCCAATGGTATCCTAATTACAACTTCCCCATTTTCACAAAAACATGCATTAAGGTCTTTACACATTGTGTCAAAAGAACTGATCCCATTAAGCAATGAGTTTTAAGTGTACACAGTCATCATTCACTTATCAGAGTAATGGAGAATTGGGAAAAACTAGATAAAGCAAAAATGTAGATAATAGCAAGCACATGAATTACCCTGTGAGAGTACATTTAGTACATTCTCTTCTCAAAAGTCCTGTTTATCCAGTTTTCACTCATGAGAGGGATACTTTTACATAGCAACAGGCAGAGTTCAACCTGTTAGTATCAAGCCCTCTTTATTATGCATCTCATGAACAGTTCTGTGTGTGATATATGCATGGAGAAGGAAGGAATTGGGAATGTATGGTTAATATACAATTTAAACAATCTACTTAGAAGAATTAAGTTACCTGAAACCTCTAGTCAGTGTATCTCTTCCTTTAGTACTGGTCCTGCTATTTCTGATATGACATGCATGCACATATAGAATCATAGAATCATAGAATAGTTAGGGTTGGAAAGGACCTTAAGATCATCTAGTTCCAACCCCCCTGCCAGGGGCAGGGACACCTCCCACTAAACCATGCCACACAAGGCTCTCTCCAACCTGGCCTTGAACACTGCCAGGGGTGGAGTATTCACAGCTTCCCTGGGCAACCCATTCCTGTGCCTCACCACCCTTATAATGAAGAACTTCTTCCTTATATCCAATCAAAACTTCCGCTGTTTAAGTTTGAATCCGTTACTCCTTGTCCTCTCACTACACTCCCTCATGAAGAGTCTTACCCCAGCATCCTTATAGGCCCCTTTCAGATATGCAGTTTAAAACTGATACACACTACTTGATTTCATGGCAACATTTTCTTCATTGCTTGCAATTATCTTGCCCATGAGAAGTGAGGGCAGTGGGAACCATCAAAGCTGCCAACCTCTTTGACCATGCTCATGGTCCCAGGGTGCTTTCAGGTATCTCTCTAACTGCTGCACATGGTCGTAGTGGTCATATTTGGATGTTGTTTTGGACAGAATATGGTGCTCTTCTTAGAGAACTCAGATTTTTAATTACTTGTGACCTTCAACCTGCTTCTGACTTCAGTAGTTTTAGCTCTCAGTGCAGGTCTTGTGTCATATAGCAAGCTTCAGTCAAGACCAGGAGATTTTCTTTCTCAGCCCATTCTAACTCCTTGTCTAATTGTCAATTCTGGGTTTCCTCAACATATCTGTGAGCTTTGGCCTCTACTCCAGTCATGATTTATCCTGTTATCACAGATTCCTTTAACCTCAGAAACTTGTAAGACTGGATCTACTGCCTTAGAGTAGGGATTAACTGCTTTATGGGTGTGCTTTTTGGGGTGTCATATTTTTCAGAAAAATCTCTTTATTTTACATGGAATGTTGTACCCCCTGAACATTTCTAATTTCCAGTTTCATTGTTAACTCAGGCATAGGTGACTGACTATGTCTTATTAAGAGCAAGACCCTCTTTTGTTGCAAGTTGTCAGAAATAAGACCCTCTTCTGACTATCTAGCAGTCATCATTTACAGTCATGACATGAATTATTCCTTTAATGTCCATCTATCATACATTTTTCTAGAGAGTGTCAATGATGCTTTTAACTGGTCCACTAAAGGTAATTTTTAGCTTCATTTATTACATTAATATGATTTACTTAGTCAGCTTAGAAAAGCCAAGAGCATTAGGTCGATCAGAACATGAGCTCAGGCACTGGTATGTGACTGTCTATACTGCTCAGCTGCTACTGGGCTCCCTAACACATGCACAAACTGGCTGTGCTCAGAGATTTTAACTGTAAGAACATGAGCTGTGATATCCCATTTACTCACAGGACCAGAGAACAGCTTCTTGCATATTATATTTAGCAGCACATATGCAGTCCAAGAGTCTGAGAGTGATCTACTTCCTTCAGCCATTAACTGATCACTATCACATGACACTAAAGACAACAGCTATTTCTAACCAATGTGATTTGGCTTGCAGTAGTTCAGTTCCAACATCTATAGCCTATTCCCTTCACATTAAAAATGTTTAATTAATTTTTTGTGCACAGAATGGTGCCAGTGCTAGAGGAGCAGAGAGTGAGAGGAGCTCATAAGGAGGTTGAGGACCAACATAGGAGCTACTAGGGAAGATCCTGTGACCAGGACTTAGCTCTGTCTCTGATCTTGTAGTTTCCACTTGCAGGTGGGGAAATTCAGGCTCCTTTTTCCCCCACAGTCATCCTGGTTCCCAAGCGACATGTTCTCTTTATTACTTAATAAAAATTAGCACACACAGTAGTTATCATAGTTTAATAGTCAAACAATACTAAGAAACTACATCTGATAATTGCATATTGAATAAAAGATACTGGACATGAGTCTGGTTATACAGACAGGGAACTGACAATGTTCACATTCAGTTTGCCAGTAAAAATATTCACTAAATTTTAAATGAGAAATATTTCTTGGAATACTCTTTAGAGGCATAATTCCCTCAAATTACAATTTAAACATGCCAAGTACCTAATTAACACTTGTCAGTTTCAAATTGTTTTAGATTGTTCATCAAAAAGTCATGCTATGAAATTAAGTTTTTTATGTATCTCCAAGCAAACCAAACCAGCAATATTGCAGTAACATTCAGTTGTTTTGACTGGGCGTATTCTCAATAGTAGGTCTTTAGTACTACTTGATTGGTATTCATTATATTAACATCTTCTAGATTTTTATTAATAAAGCTTCAGATCAGCTTTTATATAATTTTACAATTAAAAACTAATTTTCAGGCCTGTCATTCTCTGCTGACATAACTGAGTCTTTCAAATGCTGTAGAGCATTGCTTTTAGTTTCATATAAAAAAGCAGTCAATAAAATTGCTTGCTTCCATACTACATTCTCTCCTACTGAAGATTACTAAACAAAATAAAATCTTCATCATCTGAATAACTAATCAATAAACACCTATTTTTACTTGTATGATTACACAAAAACTATGATAAAAATGTACCATTTTTGCTATCAAGCCAGCTATGAGAATTATTAGTGGAGATTTCCTAATGGGATTTCCTTGGTTTAGTTTTCTCTGAACACTGTATAACAGGTTAGTTGTATCTCAGACTTCATTTGTACAGAGGTTATTTTTTTTTTAGCAAATGTATATGAACAAGATATAGTTTAGGTGGGGCTTCATCCCACAAGTTCTGATTAAAATAAATGCTACAGAAATTTGAGTTCTGCTTTGTATTTTGAAAGCATGCAGGCAGAAAGAACCTGAACTGCTCAAATATGAGGAAATCATCTAGAAAGAAAAAGTACAGTGCAAATGAAGTTTAAGGTTTGGTTTTGCTGTTTTTATCAATTGTTTATATCCATGTGGCCAGAACTCATGGAGAGACTCATTTCAGAGAACTATACTCTGAAAGTTATGGTGAATTCAGACTGCCTGCTATTTTTTGTGTCATTTCTGCAGCTGGGCTACTGGTCTCAAGAATACTAACTTATTACCTGCATTTATAATAGAAAAAACACAGTGCTTTACTTGTCTGACAGAACCAGAAGATTTTCTATAGTAGTTCTCACCAGGATTTCTCACAGTCCCAGACATTAAAGGAATCAGGAATCTTGTCACCAACTTCATTGAGGCTAGACGTGTATTGTAAACTGTAAGAGCACCACCACAGTTAGACCGTAGTTCAAGCCTTTATGCTTAGTCACATTTTTTCAGGGGCCAACACAGTTAAATTACTTTCAGAAAGATTTTTCAATTCCATTTATAAAAGGAACAGTTCAAATTGAATATGCAATATGTTCTATTTATGTTTACTCTGGTTTTGTTGCTTAATGAGTCATTGGTTTGCATTCATCCTAACATAACTTGCAGACTTTCAGACATACTCTGCTGCTGCTATTGCAAAAAACTCAGTTATAAAATTCATACAGTGGTTTCGGATTGTTTTGCATTTGGGGCTTGCATTTAAGTGTTCAGTGACCTGAATTTTGCAAAGGACTCCAGACTGTAAGGCAGGAAACTACAGCCTCTGAAGCAAAACTCATTGGCCAAGTAGCTCATGAGTGCTTTCACAACTGCATTACAAATAGGTTGTGTAACTGTGGTTTTCACAGCAGTCCACTGCTAAAAAGTCAGATTTTATTGATCAATAGACAAGTAAATCAGAAAGCAACTCAAATGGTAACTAAACAGCACTGCATGCCAAAAGACAGCAAGATATAAAAAATACCAGCCAAACATGGTCACATACAGGAACAGGCTAGCATGATCCACCTGTCTTTTGCGAGTTGAGCTACTAAAGCTGCACATATAGACTCTATTAATTTGACTAACAGTTTTCCATGTCATTTTATTAGAGTTCAAAGTTGACAAGTTTTCCATTTGGAAAGAGGTACCATATATAACATAGTTCATATAGGTTTTATATAGGAAGGTTTAGAGAGAGGTTATTTTACATTTCCATAGGAACTGTTGCCTTGTCTAGCAAGTACCTTTCTTTTCTGGGGATCCTTCAGGAACACAGATAATTAGAGAGGACTCCACAGGGTTTTTTACCACATTTTGTGATTTACCATGCTCACTTTGCACCTTGCAAAGCAGAATTCCATAGGTTACTTTAAAAATAATGGGTTCTGACTCTTTTAGCAAAAAAAAAAAAAAGCATGATTCATAGAATGTCAAATAGTAGGGAATTGAGAAGAAAGAAAAAAAGTAGCTACAGCCCACAGATACATGCTATTATTCTATTGACAAATACATCTGATAGGAAATTCAATTAGAATTATTTTAAACTGACTTTGAGGTTCATTACTGATTCAGCACAAAAAATAATATATCACAAAGATTTTTAGCAGTAAGAGTGTTTCTTTGCATGAATTTCCCAATTAAGACCGTATTTTGTCTTCTTTTTTAGTCACTTTACATTTTTTATGAGTTTTTTTTTTTCCTGAATGGAATACAAAACAAGAAGCCTATACCAGGATTTAGAAAGCAAAATAAAATCTTTAATGCCATTTAAACATTGTTTGTAAATAATATGAAAGACGGTTAAAAAGTTGTATATATATCCTATAAAGTTACTTCCTAGTTTGAAAATGCCTAAATGCACAATTTTTTTTTGATTTATGTTGAGAAGGCAACAGACCTGGATGAAGGAGTCACACTGGAAGGAGCATAATTTTGTATGGATGGGCAAAAGGAGGGCTGAAAGCAGTTTTTTTGTTTTGAGCAGCTTGGAGTTTGCTCTCTTAAAAACAGGCTGGCAGAAGAGATGTGTGTGGGATGCAGAGTAAGAGGCAGGAGTCAGAAAGGTCCAGGCATCTACAGAGGTCTGGGTAGGAGAGAGTAGTCTGAATAGTTTCAGAGAGAGACTTCTGTAGCAGACTATGGATATGTTTGGCAGAGAGGCAAAGGCAGCTTATGCTCTGTCTTCCCTCCTTTACTCAACACCTCACTAGGAACAAACTCAAACTATCTTCTTGGTTCTTTGAGACCTCTTGGCAAGGGTAGCTCTGTTTCCTTTAGGAGTAAAGCAACAGGATGCTGCTACTGAGTGTGTCAGGGTGAATGGCACAGAGTAGCCGAGCTCTTCTGGGACCTGTGCAGGAAGGTGGCAGGGCAAATTCTCAGGCAGGGCTGCAGCAGGATCCTTTCCCTGAACCCTGAGCCACTGCTGCCCTCACCTCTCCTCAGGGGCATGCCAAGCCTGTTCTCCAGCAAAATAGCCGGAATGCAAATCTACTGCCTATAGACTCATGCCCTGACTTCCACATTCTTTCTGTATTTCTAGTCTTTCCCCGCATATCCTGGGTCCTTGCAGGGAGAAACAACAGGGCTTCAGCAACAAACGCTGTCCCCTGCAGCCAAATACCCCGCAGCAACAGCTGCAAATGGAAATTTGAAAATGTGGCTTTGGATACTTTCAGGCCACAGAGGGAAATCTTCTCACTTCTGGATGATAGCTTTAGATACTAGGCCGTCTTATATATTATTGTGGAAGAGGGTAACTCTTGAAAAAATAAAAAAGCCAAAACAGAGCCCCAGGAAGACCTTTCAAAAGCTCTCCACCTGCCTAGATCAGTATATGAGTTGATGATTTATCACCTAGAATAAGTAAATCATCACCTTTGTTATGGTATGAACACAAATATTTCTGACAATTTTGACATCACCTGGACTATATCCTTTTAGTTTCCCCAAAGCAAACTCTCTATCTTTCAATCCATATAGGATGCACACCTTATAATTTAAAAATATAGTTCTAATATAGGCAGATCAGGTGTGATTAAGCATCAGCCTGCTTGGGTTTACCTGCTGTATCTGTCTTCACAATTCAGTTGTTTCAGGCTTGCTTTTATTGGTCTGAACCATTACAGAACGTTAAGTCAAGCTATAACTGGCATGCTGTACCTACAAGAGATTGAGTACAGTATTCTGCTCATGGGAATGCTGAAAGTTAAGGAACTGAGTTCCAACCACTAATATTTGCCCCAAATTCATAATTATCAACAGTGCCATATGCCATATCCACCTCAACAGATTTTATTAAAATAAAGAAAATATGTAGGTAGGTTTAAGAATAATTGTTACTAAAATATATTCTACTAAATATAATGCAAGGGGCATTTTTCTACATTGGATATTATATAGTTCTTTGTAACCATGTGAGAGGAAAAGAAAGCCACCCAAAGGAATTGGTTCATTTTTTGATTCTGCATCCGTTGTGAAATCATCTCAGCTCTTGACAGGAAGTCTGATTTACATGCGAAGCCAAAGAAAACAGTTACAATTTTATACATTAAAACACAAAAGAAAAAATTAGAGCAATTAAAAAAAGAAAAGGAAATTCACATACTAAATTTTGATTTATAGTATGTGAAGGACTGGTATTACAAGAAAATAGACACAGTTCACTTTGAAAATTATTTGAATGGTTCACTTTAGGACTTGGAATGACAGAAAAGAAGCCAAACTATTAAACCATTTCAAACAATGTTCAAATGTTACTTCCCAGAACCATGAAATCTAGGGAGTGAAATCTGAATTTTGTTGTTACCTAAATAGAGTACTTCAGGACATGATGTGACTATTTCTCAAGGTACTGCAATAAACACAACCTCATCCTGAAGCACTTAAGAAATATCACCCTCATGTGAAAAAGAAAAAGTCATAGGATATTTTTTCATAACTTGTCTGTGTGAAAATGCAGACTAGAAATAATCAGTGATTGTATTCTAGAGGTCAAGTGGAGGAAGGTCAAATACTCAATAAATATAAAAACCAGTTAAGCTATTTTTTAGAACTATTATGAACTGAAGACAAAACAGATTCATTATTTTCTGCCAGTTTGTGACGGTTTACACTCATCTGAAAGATTCAGTGCAATCCTGAAAATCTGTGTCAACAAAATAAATCAAAAGGGTAAGAATAATGCCTGAAGATGTGAAAGAACTTGAAGAGTTACAAAAAAATTAAAACTCATTGCCTAAAAGTGACAAGAAGTTATGATAAATATCCAGAAAATACAGACAGCAGAGATTTGGGGGAAGTGAGTAGGAACGGATAGTTCACTATTTGTCACAATATCCTGAGGACAGCTAGTGAGATAATGATCTAGCAGATTTATAGCTAAAAAGAATTACTTTTTTTCTGCACAATGTATAATAAAACAGAACTCATTGATGGGACATATTAGAGTACAGATTATAATGAAATTTAAGCAATTATATAAACAGAATATAGGTTCGTTGCTGAATATTAAAACCATTGCTATTTGCAACACAAAGTATATGTGAATTGCTAGAAAGTGGAAGAATTTTATAAAAGAAAAAAATCTTTTTTATCCATGCACAGTACATCAACACTCTAATCATACACCTTTGACCAGTGGATTGAAGACCAATAAGAAATAAGAAATAAATCTCTTGGTTTGTGAGGAACAACAGGGCTAAACTAAATTATTTATGAAACAACAAATAAGAAGAAAACGAGAAAAGTAGAGGTTTAAAATAGTCATGTCATCTGTTCTGCACATATCCTTTCATAAAGGCATTAAAGCAGATAATATTATGGGCCAGCCTGGAGGCAAAACAGAGAGAAAGTCATTCAGGAGGCACAAAGGCAAGTGCAAATTGATAAAGCAATAGGGCCAGGACACCAGCTCAGCAGGGTCCTTGTCATCCATATATTTTCATTCCAAATAAACTTACAGGCGGGGCAAGGCAAGTTTTAGGGCTGTAGCGACTGTCAGCCAATGCCCAGGAAAGGTCTGAGGAATAACATGAGCCAGGAATTATTTATTTCCAGTATGTAATCTACACAGAGCTGGGCTGTATGCATCAGGGAAGGGAGCTAGCTATGGCAAGCTTTGCTATACCACTCGCCCTCAAGGCCACACAGTAGGTCCAATTTTTGGTGATGGATATATGTGATGACAGGATTCCCACTGAGATTTTTGGTTTTGTGGGGCAGCAGCATGGAGGATGGACATGAATGGGAAAAATAGTTTCATGTCTGACAGTAACTGCCAAGTGGGTAATTCTGTCTCTTTCAAAAACAAGGTTGTGGGGTTTGGGATTTTTTTGCTCTTAGGCTACACTGGGTCCCACAGGTGTCCTAAAGGTCCCCCTAGTAAGGAATTAAAAAGCCCAGACCACAACCACACTTTCTCTTTAAGACCATACAAAGACATATTTCTTACTATAAACTACAGAGAACATGTGCTTCATTTATCTCAGTATTGTCTTTATGCTGGTTGAATATCAGAGTTACCCTACCTCCAGCCATAAAATCTGTAAGTATTTCCTAAATTCAGGGTGCAGCCAAGATGATGTATGAAAAAGATTCATATTAACAGCTATTTCTGCATCAATGTTCCTATATAAATTTCACAGCCACAAACAATGGAAATGCAAGCCTCCATTTGAGCCTCCACCCACAAATTGGTGACCTTATACAGATCAACAGGAGAAAATCCTGTTTATAATAAATGTGTAACAGTGGTGTAAAGACTTTGACATGGATCTTGATGTAAAGGATGAAATATTTCTATGCAGCCTGTCAACCACCCAGGTTTGTGCTTGCCCTTTTTACTATTTGGGCCAAAACTACGAACTTGACAATCAGACCACTGCAAAGAGGGTCTCCTGGGCTTATGGGATATGCTTTTCTTTTAATTTCTTTTTGAAGAGGGAAAACAATGGTGCCTCCCAAGCATATTCCATTTTTGACATCAGGATAAGCTCACTAAGTAGATTATGTCAATCATGACATGATTTCTCCTTCCCAGTTCAAAGGGCAAAAATGATTAACAGCTGTCAACTTTTAAGTGGTCAACACTATTAACTGACAGGTATGGGTTGATGTGAAGCACCCAGAGCTGTTGTACAGTGTGCACATCAGGGCTGTCTCTGCCTCCCCATGCTCAGTTAACAGCATTGTCATCAGAATGGTTACAGTTGAATAAAGCATAATTAAAGCTGAGGATGTGGAAAATCAAACAGCAGAGTCACAGCTATGCATATGGCCGGAAGGCATCAAGTAGCCATTTCCATCAAAGATGAGCACAATGGAAAAGGTGTCATTTATGTAAGTAACCAAGAGGATTTTTAACTAGATATTTATTGCCCTCCTTGTGGGCATAGCAGTGGAAATGGACAGTAACAATTTAAACAGCTAACCTGATCAGGACCTTGCAATATTGTTAGAGAGAGTAATCTAAAATTATGAAGAACTCTTTGACCTACTCATTTGGCTTTCTTAGTTCCAATATAAAGGAGGAAAGAAAGTTTCATTTTTAATTACATGTTCTTGAAGTGGATGAATATTGATGGGTTTTTATGGAATTTATTAGGTATATTACAGACATGCAGAGTCAGATTGTGCACCTCAAAGCTGGAGGAGTTCTTTCTCATAAGCCCACTAATTTCAGTAAGTTTTCTCTGTGAAAAAATGACCTACCATCCTGAAAAATAACTGTCTTAACTATCTGAAATTATATCATTTTTGCAGCTTTGAACAGCTAAGAAAAGGAAGAAGAAGATTAAAAAATATGTTACTTGTAGCAGCCTTCCAGTACCTGCAGGGGTCCTACAGGGATACTGGGAAGGGTCTCTTCATCAGGGACTGTAACAATAGGACAAGGGGTAACTGGTTCAAACTTAAGGTTAGATATGAAGAAATTCTTTACTGTGAGGGTGGTGAGGTAGTGAAATGAGTTGCCCAAAGAAGTGATAAATGCTCCGTGCCTGACAGCGTTCAAGGCCAGATTGGACAGAGCCTTGGGTGACATGGTTTAATGTGAAGTGCCCCTGCCCATGGCAGGGAGATTGAAACTAGAAGATCAGAAGTCCTTTCCAAACCTAACCATTCTATGATCCAATGATTCCACTTTCATTTCTACCAATAGGTGTGGGAGAAGCCATCCTCTGAGTACTTTTTATTCTATGGTGACACAAAATAACAAGTGCCAAATAACAAACATACAAACCTGCTCAAGAAATAAGCCAGTAGAGCCTCATTTTATTGAAGGAGAGGCAGTGTTAATTACAGACCTCATGGTAACTGGTTACCAAGGACTAATATGTTTAATATTCAAATTCAAATGGTACATTATTTCCTGATTCTTGCACATTCAGATAATTTAGTCTAAGGACAAGGTGGACAGTATTTTTCTTTTTACTTTAAAATATGTTTTGTACACTTCATGTTAAAGTCTGCTTTATCTGCAAATACAAGGGACAAAGTTCTATCAGAATTAACTCTACTAAAATATCTGTAGACCTAAAGACAAAAGCCAGCTAAAAGCAGACATTCTACAAGAGAAACCAGTGCATTTCCAGTCAGTAGTATAAGTTCCCATTAGCCTGCAGCAGTAAGCCCAGCCCTGGTTTAGGAGGGAAGTACTGGTCCCAGGGGGCTGCTTTTGCCCCATGGATCTAAGGCTGAGGTTAGGTGTTTGTTCTGTATTCACACGATTTAGGTGTTAGCCTTCCTTCAGTGGGCTTGAGAAAAGCTGCTTCATTGCACAGCAGTCACAGATACCTATGTTCCTCTTTAACAATGTGCTCAGGCTCCTCAGTACTGCTAGTGAGCATCTTCAGGCATGCTTCCCCATTGGGTGAACTTTGCCACAGGTAAAGGCTTACGCTACCCAAGCCTACTTGGCATTCAGGTGAGGCACACCTGTGCCCAAGTGTCTCCGAGGCCTCAGAGAGGCCTTAAAACAACTTTGATGCTAATTATGATAAAACAGCTACATGAAGTTTAGTCTCTATTTGAGTAGACTAAGTCTATATTTGAGCAGTCTAAAATTAAGACAGTCATGTCACTGAAACCCCTTAGGATTTCCTGTACAAAGCTCGTCTAGTTAGTGTGACATTCATTTCAGCTCATTGCAGCCATGTAAAAATTGAACTGCCAAAGCTACATCATCTCAAAGGCACTTCCAGAAGATTATTCATTTCACATACTATGAACACCTCTCTGATGTTCTTTTCTCTCTGTTGATCACAGAAAGAGTTGAGGTGCCTCATGCTATAATCAAGTAATAAAGAAAAAAAATAATGTTAAGGCTATTTGATCTTACACTTTAGTTTCTTGTAATTTATTGTGCTTTGTGCATAAATTAGCTCTGTATGGGAAGGTTTGGTTGCTTTGTTACCAGTGGTCATTAATATTCTTGGACAAGTAATATGCTGTCATAACCTCAATGCTAAAAAAAAACACCTTCATATATGAAAACTTATAGCATCTTATTGGTGCTGGTTTTAAATATTACAGCTGGCTAGAAACAGGCTATTTTAAAACACAATTTTCAAAAAGAGCAGACGAAAGCAGCAGGTAAAACCACATGAGAGAATACAGTGAGTGGGAAGGATGCAACATTATGTAGATGGTAATTTTATTCTTTCAAGCTCAGGAGACTTGAATTATCCTTTATATTCTACAATTCCATTGTGTTTATGTTAGTTAATCAAAAAAATATGAGTCATTAATTTTCCCCATAGGGAAAGGATTTTTCATGAAAGCATTTAAGCTACAAACTAAAATTTAAATGCATTGAATTAGCTGTTGATTTCCCTTGAACAGCTAAGAACACACAAATTAGCTCAGAAAGTTTTCTATTAGACAATGGTTGCATAAAGTAACTAAAAATTATTTATCGGAGCTTTACTTAGTAATTTATTTTTTAATTCTTAATAATTATACAGTGTAAGAAGCTTATTAGTAAATTAATTTTATTCAATAACTATTGCATATGTCATACAACTGAAATTTGGACTTAGTTCAGATTTCCAGAGGTACTTAAATTCATTTTTTCCTTCCATTTCTTCTGTCCTTATGCTGCTCTTCAGAGTAAAATTTTAGCATGCTATTATGGGCACACAAAAAAGGAACAATTCAAAGTATGCAGATAGAAAGAAGAAGCACGATTCCCACTGTTTTTTTAATTAACTTGATACCTGATGGCTATTTATGTCTTTAAAGTATTTCCTGAAGTGATTTAAATCAGAGAAAACAGAATGTTCAAACCCTTGTCAGTAGGCGATACCCAGCAGTGGAGTTTCACAGGCAGCCAGGGCCAGTTTCTGTGGCACATTTGGCTCTGAACTGCATTCAGGAGAAATGAAAGTAGTGCAAAAAAACACATCTGTTTTGTCAAGTCAAACAGTGCTTTGTCAAGGTTAGTGAGCTGTGGCTTTTTTTCTAACAAGTGGAGTAGAGACTGCATTGCTTTGTCACAATATCAAATGCATCGCTGTAGTCCAGCTTGACCTAACACATACATTAATCTTTTTTTGGCTATTTTTCTGCTATCCGATGTGTTTTGGGGTTGCCAGGATGTAATGTATTACCAAGGAGAGCTCAAGGGCTTTAGGACTGGAGGCTAGCAAAATGCAGTCAAGTGCCATTGTCTGGGGAATATGAAAACAAAAGGTTTACAGCTTGTTGCATTTTTTTGGCTTTGTTACTAGTATCTTCTTCAATCCAGATGACATATGGCTTGTGGTATCCTTTCTCCAGATATCATTTCATGCTGATGTGGTATGAGAGCCTGATGGTTATGATGTAAGTGCTCTTACCATCAGAGGTCCGCTTCTGTCCGGCTAAATCCAGATATACCACACCTGAATTCCCAAAAACCTACTCAGAGGCCTCAAATAATATGGCAGGTATAACTTATTTTTGTAGTAATTTGTGGGGGAACTTTCAGGAACCAGAGTAACACCAGCCCCTAAAGGCCTAGATTTCATCCTGAAAGATTGCTTAGACATTTGCCTAAGCAGTCACAAAGAGGGCTGGTTATTAGCAGCCCATAGTTAACAGCCCAGTCTCCCCCTCCTAGTCTTTTCCGTGGTGAAATATTTCAGACATAAGAGTTCAGGACGCTAGCAGCTGGCAGAGGCAAAAAAATTTTTTTTTTAGGAATTATTTATATATTAATTCACTAATTATTTGCATTCTTTAGGATTGATTGTAGAGTTTGCTATCAAAATTGAAGTTGGTATCTCTGAAACAGCAGTCTCTTCTTTCCTGTACCTTATATTTTGCTAACTAGTAAAACCTAGTTAGTGTTAATGTACTGGAAATTTTATGTGCAAAACCAACCATTTCTGTGATCAAGACAGCTGAAATGGCATGAGAAAAGAAAGAAAGACTGTGAAGAAGAATGGGTTTCTGCAGTTTTCAGCTCCCATAGTAACAAACAGATTTGCACCAAAAGTTCACAAGGTTTCAGGATAGAATACAGAACATCATAAACAAATCAAAGAAAGTTTAGGATGTCAGAAATGCATTAACAGAAGAAACATGATAATGATTTATCAATAGATCATTTTTCTTCTGATGTTTTTAAACTGATTTGGTACATTTCTAACAGAAAGTGAGGTATTTTGTTATGTAGGACCACATTTCCCTAGCAAAAGCTTTAGACTCACCTATGCCCAAGAGGCATTCAGAGTTCTCCTCTTCTTTAGAACTGAGTCATTTTCATAAGTAATAAATTCTTTATTTTTTTGTTAGCTCATTTATCGATGCTACTTTCTCACTAGCTATTCAACATGTACTCATTTGCTGGTTTCTGTGATTCACTTTATTATAATTACTTATTTAATACAAAATTCTTTCTACCAAAAACCTTCAGTCAATCAAACTTTTATACGAAGCCTATGGTTTTTATTACACAGTGCTTAATCAAATAAAGAATGATACTTCACAAGTGGCGTTATTTGAAATTAGTCTGCTGAGTAGAGCAAATGGAGGAGCCCAAGAACAGAGCAATGACCAGGAAAGGAAGCTGTGACAAGAAATACAAGGAAAGTAAAGTCTGTGATGGAAACTGAGACAACAATGGAAGCAGCCCAAAAATATAAGATGTGGGTTATTCTTGAGTAGATATAAGCTAGTCATACAAGAAAATTATCACCTGATATGTCTTCAGTTTCCATGTGTTCTAAAAAAATTAGGGATAGAGCTGAAAAAGAATGGGTATTTGAAGAACAGAAGAAGTTTCAGGGACAATTGAGCCTTTGCAGAAACCTGCTGCAAAACAATGCATAGAAAACAGATATGTGCTCAAGAACAAAAGATTTATGAGCAAGGCCAAGGACTGTGGTGGCTGATGGAGCAGACAAAGACAGCTGTTGGCTGTCAGATTAGATAAGAGGGTTAATTCATGTTTATGTCTCATTTGCACAGTGAGTCACAGAAAGCCACAAACTTCAGCCACAGTCAAGACAGTTTAAATGGGTTTTATGCCAAAAAAAGAATTATAAAGCACAACAACCTTTGTGCTAACCAATTGTTCTACCATACCTAAGAAGATGAGTAGAGAGGGAAATATACCGCATGAATAAACATGAAACTGCTATTTAAGCACACTTTTATTTTATTTTATATGTATTTTACATTCCTGTGTATATATCCCCAATACATTTGAGGTACTTTGTTTTTCTGGTTAAACTCCATTCATTACTTGTATATCTGTTACATAGTTGAAAAAACAGTATTCTGTATTCCTTATAAAACCTATGAGGCATCACAAAGTATCCTGTTAAAATATTTGGCATCAAGGAATCCTAGTCTCAGAAGTTTTTTATAAGAACACTATAATTACCTTTTAAGAAGCTTTCAATTCAAGAAACCAAGCACACCAAGTGAAGCAGTTAAGCCTGTTAGCACAAGATATATATCTTCTGAGAAAACCAAGTAATTTCTTTCCATTAAGTGTCCAGTAAAGTTCTATCAGGAGATGTTTCTTTTTATATTTTTTCTTTTGCTTCCAAAGCAACTAACGACACAAAAGGGAAAAGAAGACAACTCCCCCCCCCAAAAAAAAAAACAAAAACAAAACTCCCCAGGAGTCAGAGGATAGCATAGGTTTCATACTGGAAGCAAAGGCACTTTGGAAGGTCTGAAGGGGAAAAAAACAAACTTGAGTGAGAGAATAAGTTTTGCACAACAGTGTGGCCTCTGAAAACAATTTGAGTCAATAGAATTCAACAGGAGCTTCAAAAAGTGTTTTCAGTGATGACCCACTGTCCTTTGAAATCCTAATGTAGCCTCCTGGTTAGTTTTGCAGGAGCTGTTAGTTGAATTCTTCTTGAAAGAAACTAGGTCCTTTTAGACAAAATTCATTTACTGTTTACTGACTCACTGACTTACGACAAAGAAAAGGAACACACACCAAACCCAATTAAGTTTCCTTATGAAACAGGAAAATAAATATCTGAAAAATAATACAAAATCAGAGAATTTTCCTTCTTTCCATTATAACAAAAGAAAGGAAGCAAATGTTTTTAAATAATTTTGTGATCTACTCTCTACTCAGAACATCACCATGGACTTTACCTGAAATTTCTCCTTCCCTTTTTGTATGAGCTTCTTACCATCTCCTATGTATCCTTAGATTCTTTCTTTCTTTATATATGGATTTTTTTGTTCACTATGTATCAAAACCCCATGGATTCCTTTGTCCCAGACTGTCTTTTCTGCTATGAGGTATTCTCTCAGAGCTTTTAAAATCACACCTTTACTGCTATTTCAAACAATACCTATAAGGCTTAATATTAGCAAATTTCCATCTGACCACTGCATTCCCAGAGGTATTCTGTGCAGTTTTTAAGTGAAAGCAAGAGTCTCAATTTCAGGAATACATAGCATGGGAACACAATATCAAGCTAATGTCTCAAAGGCAGAGCTGCAATGCCAGCTTAATTTCTTCAAAAGAAGCTGATACTTGTGTTTCCACTGCTGTTTGGTTCAAAGCCTCAGTGTTCTAAAAAAGTTTGATACACTTAGGTTCGGGGAGATAGATGACATATGAGATTTTTTACATGTTAATATTAAAACTTTGTGCATAATACAATGTGGACTTTGGCTTCTGTGGGCAATTTTGACCAGTTGAGAGAATTCCATTTCTCTAACATAGTTTTTTTAATTATTTCCTCTATTTTCAGTTTTCAAAGTTCTTCCTCATCTGTACCTAATACTAATTAGGGTGCTTTCTTTAAACTGTCATCTGCTCCACCAAGTGTTTTAAAAGGTGCCAAGTGCACCATCCAAATTTTGTGTGCTGCTTCTGCCACCTCCTGTATATCTGCTTAATCTCTGACAGGTTTGCTAAATGCAGAAGGGAGATATTTATCAGCAAAACCAGTCTGAGATGCCAACAATACAACTTTGTGATTCTTCCTGTAGGAAAAAAACAAAACAAAACCAAAACCACAAAAACTCCTGTTCATCTTAAACTTGTTGTATAGACTGATATTAAGATGAAGAAAAATCTCTTCACCTTATACCATGACATTTTTACAAGTGGAAGAATTTAATGAAAATTCCAAGATGGGAACTGGTTGAAGAATGTCCTGGCTTGGAAGATCAGCATTTTATTTACTTGGTGCTGGGCATTATGGTAGAGAGATTTCATGGAATTTAATAAAGAATGAAAAATTTGCTGGTTAAACACTTTTTGAAATGACCGTTTGCGGTTACTGTAAATACCTATCTAGAATTTAGTTGTGGTTGGGTTTATGAAACTATATAAATACAGACTAAGGACTAACTAAAAGCCCACTGAAATTATTATAAGTTATTTATCTACTGAGGCAAGACATCTAAACCTCTTTTCTGCCCAGGTTTCAGGTCACCATAAATGAGGTTTTTTCTAGCTCGTTCAGAAGAGTTCTCCTGAGCTTACCTAGCAAAAAACTGCACTCCAGTGAAGATAAATTTTCCTCCCATTAACCAGTTTCTATCTGAACCAGGAGAAAGCTTGTGTGCAGCTACTTTCTGAGATTCCCAGAGGGACAAGAAAAATTGTATTAAAAATAGATGGAGGAGGAGAAATTTGCAGAGACATAGAAGACCAAGTGAACAAATGCAAAACTGCAGTCTCCTCTTCTGCTGCTGCTTCCTGAGGACAGGCTACGTTGATTGGCACTAGACTGTGGGTTGTCCTGCTGTTCAGAGAAAAACAAAGAATAAAACTAAGCAACTAAACACTAGTTCAAGAAAAAATGATCGATTGAAGATGCTACTATTTCTAGGTAACAATAAAAGACAGTCCTAAATGATTCAGAAGGGTTGTAGGATTACTGGTGCTGTACATGCTCCAAGGATACCACAAGAAATCACAATTTCCTGCACAGGAATGAAAAACTTCAGGAAGGTAATCTTTTAAAAAAAACAGATTTTTCAAAAAAGCTGTATACAAAACTGTGACACACCACCACCTAAGTACTTGAAAAGAAGATGTTTAAAGAAAAAAGCAAAGAAACGAACCCATCTAATGTCTTGCTCTCTTTTCCCCCACCTCTCTGCCTGTCTTCCTCTCTTCCCAGAAATGCTAAGAGCTTCTAATGATGCAGCATACCTGTGTAAGGCTTTAAAGAGGCCAAAAAAAAATGTTGCTTTGAATGTCTCCATGTGCGCACTGGCTACTAAGAAGGAGAAAAATGACTGTTGCAGCTGAATCCAGGACACTCCCTTGAGGTCTTAATTGCTAGTCACATTAAAACTCTTCCTACAGACTAAAATTCAAAATGAAGTGTAGGAGAAGTTAAATCTAGCCTTGTTTAAGTCAGTGGGAGTTTTATCATGAATGCTGACAACAGCAGAATTTCACGCAGTATGTTTACTGTTGCCATCCTGGTAAACAGCTCAGCAACTATTTTAACACTCAGCTGGAAACTTTACAGCAGCACAGTATGACCATATCTTACAGCCCGATTCTTGCTGTGTTGTATAGTCACAGTGAATGTGAGCAAATCTGTATAGGCAGAGGTGTCAGTAGTTACTCATTTGTAAGATTGCTTGGACTTTACAAATGGAAACTGTTAAGCTACTCATATGAGCATTATTACATAGTGCCTTGTTACACAGGTGGCCTCTAAATTCATTGCAGACTTCACTTCTATGAGAATCTAAAATTATGCTTTGCGCTGTTAATTTTTTTATAGTCATCATCCCTAAGACTAAGCAAGGGTCCCTTTCAAGTCTGAAACACAGTGGAGATGGATAATTTTGCACTTCTTCTGCTGCTTGTTTTTATCTACATTCTGTAATTCCTATTCCAGTAATATTGAAATAAAATGAACCACCTAACTTGTCAGCTTCAATGTTTGCAGCTTTCAAAAAAGAAAAAAACTTCAAAAATGACTAAGATTCAAGAGCACAAAGAAATTACAAAAAACATTTTGATCAGAAAGCAGATACTGTGACGTATTAAAATTAGACACTTGTTTATTAAAGAGAAAATATTCTATCTAAACAAAAATGCACTATTTTCCCTTCCTATACAGCTATGCATGAATGTGCTTAAAGTCTTCCCCCCAAAAACAAGATTGAGAAGAAGCAGTTATAGTATCAGAACTAGTGGTCAGTGGAAGCACAGAAATACTTGAGAACTTCAGCATCACAAGGGTATTATTCTTACATATTTTTGTGGCATTTAAAAAGTACAAAATCTGGAATGCAGACAGCATTTTCATGTTTTTTATTAAGATCATGACTTCTGTTATTCCTCTAACCTGTACTTTTTATTCACTACACTGAATTTCTGTCAATACTTACCTTTTAGCCCAGCTAGTGATTTTTTTCTGAGTGGCTCTAGAAAAGCATTCTTGCAAAAGGAATGTACTCTGGGTTTGAAATAGAAAAACAAAGGGTGAGCCAGACATGAAGGAGTCTTCTGTCTTTATTCTGCTTATTGTGTTTTTTTCCCCCCTCTTTCTCTCTTTTTCTTCCTCCCCTGTTTCTCCACTTAATTTATTTATGCTCCTTTCTAGACGCTTATCAAATCTTTATTGAATAGAATATGAACTATACTGTCTAGATTCTCACCAATTTTTAACAGCAGAGATGTCCCTGCCCATCTGAGGTTAGTAACTAAAAGCTATCATAATTCAATATATTAATTCAACCTATTAAAATGTCTATGTATTTGACTAAGGGGTTATGGTTTTGTTTTTTTTCTGCTCAGTTATTATCTTTTCAGCTTTTGTAGCATTACCTTTTTAAAAAGATTTATTAAAACATATGTAAATCTAAGTGACGTTTTCTTTAAAACAAAACCTAGCTGCTTTCTCACTATTGACCTTATCAAGTGTTAGGAATGAGGTTCTTTGAATCTCGGTTTCTCAATTGCCTTGAAAGCAGATATTGCTGATACAAGGTATTCTATTTTCTGACAAAATAGACAGTAACATTTCCAGAAAAACAAACAAAAGGGCTAATGTATTTTTATTTACCAAATGACTAGCATTTAAGAAACAAAGGATTAAGAACTATGTGTTTGTGGTGGACACTAAATTGTGTTTTATCATGCTTAGTACTGTTTGAATAAATGGTTTCATAGTGTTCACCCAGATTAAATTCATTTAGCCTATTTAGTTCAGTATTTGTCTACAGAATAAAAAAGAAATCACGTATAAAATAGAACTTAAAGGAAAATGGTACTGTCACTTAAAAATATTCCTGTGCAAGCTTGGAATGTATTTGCTACATTGAATACAATGCTCTATTGTGACAAGCCGTCTGTAAATGAGGAAAAAAAAAATAAACATCAATTTCCTGAAAGGAAATTTATAAATAAATACAGAATTTCTTAATGGACATTATAGTAATGAATCTTCATGTACATAACCCATGGTCATATGTTACATATTTATTTATTGCTCTAAGGTAACAACTGTTACAAAGCAAGAATTGGGTTTGTGGCAAATTCCTACAAGAGATCATCAACAAGAAACAATTCTGCAAGTAATTTTTGTATTGCATAATTACATAAGCTCAGCTTGTCCTATTTTATTCCTAATCCATATAAAATCAGATACTCCTTGAAGATTGCTAAAATGTTAAGAACTTCTCTCATTTTTAAAATACAGCATTTGCTGTGGAACTTCCAGATACTGTACATCTTGTGGAAGTCCACACAACCCCCGCTCACCCATCTTATTCCCTTGAAACAGGAAAACTTGAAAAAAATGAGAACTTCTAAGTTTCTCTATGTACTTGCTGGAAAAAAAAACCAGTAAAAGATAGCAATGACAATTAATTTTCAAATCTGGAAGTTAGACTTTTAGTTGATAATTTACTACAGTTACCCATAATTAGATTTAATTTTAAAATCTTTCTGATTAATTTGCTTTTTTTTTTGTTTCTATTCTAACATTGGTCCTGAGATCATATTTATTTGACAAATGCGATCAGTGCTAAAACAGGAGAGGCATATACATGCAAAATATGGAAGCTTTGAATTCTTTCCAGTTGAATAACATATAGAAGTATTATTAGTGCTATATTCCAACAAATTAATAGGAATTTCGGGATCATTGGCTGCATTATTGCAGAAGGATTTCCTTATCAATCCCTGAAGGACTAAACTGAGAATTTACCAGGTACTGTTGGTGGGGAACTGGCCACTTATAGAAAAACAGCAGGAGCTACAGATCTATCTTCTCCCTGAAGGCACAAGTCAAGGTTAGCAAACGAGAACCCAGCTTTTAAAAGGCTTACCTGAATCTTAGAAATTTAGTGAGAAAATCATAGAATTGTAGAATCATTTGGGTTGGAAAAGACTAGTGATCAATGTGGGTGCTAGTGATATAGATAGCAGTAGCCCAGAGAATATTAAGAAGGACTACAGAGCACTGGGAGAGGTGGTTAGGGGCTCTAGAGCGCAGATTATCTTTTCCTTAATACTCCAGGATACAGGGGAGGACCTTAAAAAGGCTAGGAGGATTGGCCAGGTTAACAAATGGTTAGAAGGGTGGTGCTATAGTAAGAGGTTTGGGTACCTAGAACATGGGACTCAATTTAGTAGGCCAGGCCTACTGGGGGCTGGTGGAGCTGGTCAGACAAGGAAAGGAAAGAGTAGATTTGGTAGGAGAATTGCCAGACTGGTCGAGGATGCTTCAAACTACATCTGTTGAGAGAGAGGGACAGCGTTCTACCCCAACACACCCAATCAGTTGCCAGCACCTATAATAACCACTGTCCATCATATCTGAAAAATCATGGCAGTCAGGTAAGTTCC
>JASSUY010036481.1:0-24144 GCA_032466535.1 Forpus xanthops
ACTTCCCTGGGCAACCCATTCCAGTGCCTCACCACCCTTACAGTAAAGAATTTCTTTCTTATATCCAATCTAAACTTACCCTGTTTAAGTTTGAACCCATTACCCCTTGTCCTATCACTACAGCCCCTGACAAAGAGTCCCTCTCTGACATCCTTGTTAAGCCCCCTTCAAATACTGGAAGGCTGCTATGAGGTCTCCACGCAGCCTTCTCTTCTTCAGCCTCAACAGCCCCAACTTTCTCATCCTGTTTTCATACGGGAGGTGCTCCAGTCACCTGATTGTCCTTGTGGCCCTCCTCTGGACTTGTTCCAACAGTTCCATGTCCTTTTTATGTTGACAACACCAAAACTGCACACAATATTCCCAGTAAGCTCTCAGGAGAGCAGAACAGAGAGGCAAGATCATCTCCCTTGACTTGCTGGTCACACTCCTTTTGATGCAGCCCAGGATGCAGTTGGCTTTCTGGGCTGCGAGTGCCCACTGCCTTACCTAGATAGTTACAGGCTGCCTGCTTGAAGACCCTGTTGTAGCTTCATCTGTGTAAATCCCCATCTGCTTTGCATCCCAAGTCACCTTTACCATGGCTGGCCACATTTGCCTGATTTGCTCCTCCCCAGAAATGAGCCAAGGGTAAGGCATCTTCAAATCTGAAGTGCCGCAGGACTCTCAAGGATGATGTGCTTTGCATCAGAGGAGTGGACCAGCTGCTGGTCAGTGGTGGATGGGAAGTAGGACTTGTGTGGGGTGAAAATAACTTGGAAGCTCTTGAAAGATGAAGGTAGGAAAAGAGATGCTTCACTTGTGCCTTTCTTTGAGTGCTAAAATGTAGTGTCTTTTTTTTTAATTTTTTTTTTAACTTATGACTTTGTCACCCAAGAGAGACTAAAATGAGCAATTTTTTTCCCCCTTTCTTTCCTCCCCCCCAGTTGATAAACTAGGGAATGTCTGGCTCATTTCACTTGTTCTATTCATGCTTCTCAATGAGCAGAGAGAGGATGTATCTCAGGGTGCTTTCATGACACTGGTTGCTCAGGTGCAGGCTTGTTGGCAGGTTTGGTGTGTAGTGCTCACAGCACTCTTGTTCCTGTGCTTGTCTGTGTTGCTACAGTGTTGTCATGCTCTGCAGTGTTTTTTGTGATTTGATTAAGAATGTGTAAGGCTGTTATGTCTGGATTTTCTGTCTCGTCTGAGTTATTCATGCAAAGTCTCACTTAGCTTTTCATGGTGCTATAGTAGCTGTGCACTCTGTTCCCTTCCCACCTCTGTTATTTAGGGCTCTAACCCATAGTTTATTCTGAGCCTCAGATGATTTCACTGAGAGCAGAGTTTGGGTCTGTGTTCCATTTTTTGTTGTGATTATTTTAATGATAGTCAGAGAGCCAAGGTAAGACAGAACAACAGACACGAGCTTGAGGTATTTTAATTGCTCGCATCTCTGCAGTGAAGTAGCAGTGGAAAGATGCTGTGAAGTGATGCAAATACAAAGCAGATGCTCCAGCTGGTCTGGCCTAGTTCCAGATGTGTGTCTTGGAGAAAATAAGCTCCTTGGATCTCACTGGCATCTGTGTGTGTGTGTGCATGCTGATGGTTTCACATAGGGACCGTGTCTCTGCTGGTAACAGACGCAAAAATGGCACTGCCAATGCACAGCTCCTTCTGTCAGTCATCCAGCTGGTTCTGTAATGCTAATGAAGTACATGGCTTTACCCAAGGTCTGTTTTGATGACTATGCTGTTGCAAGTGTGAGGAAAAGAAACACTGAGAAATTTTCTGCTTTGGAAGGGAATATTGTTGCTTGGTTGATTTGAAAACCAATATATGGCACTGGGTCAAAAGTTGCTTCTGCTGCTTCCCAATTAAAAGACTTATTTATTGATGGAGGAGCTGAAGTGAGGAAGTGAAAAATCTTGATTTGCTTTTCTTCCTAGAAGAATTGGCTTGCTATTGAAGTGGTCATTTATCTTCTCTGATTAGGCCCTTGTTTATCTTAGGAATGTGATGATACCAGCAATCATTGTGGCTGTTTTGATGCTGTGGCATCAAAAATATGGCCTCTGCTACTTCAGTGATTCATTGTCCTTCTCGGTTGTTCTGAGGGTATGCCACAGAGTAAGCTCTGTCATTCCGACCGTGCAGATGAGGCGTTTCACCTTGGATAGCAAGTAATTTGCTTAAGGTTACCCAGGCAATCTGAGGCAGGGCAGGGATTCAGACTTCCCTTAACACCTTTTGGACTGACATGTAAGAATTTCTGCAGGAAAAATGACTCTTTCTTGTACTTTCTGTCCCTCTTTCGTGGTGCTGTTATGTAAACATATGAAATTCTATGTATGGTTATCTGATAAAGCTGAACATAGCTGAAGGTCGCCATTGTCTGTTTTTCCCTTTTGTGTGTTTTTTTACCAATGGATGTAGACAAGCACAGTGTGCTGGTGATTACAGGGCCAGGCACATGCTTATCCCAGTCCTGGTCTCTGGGTGCAGGCATTCAGAGTAAGACTGTCTTCAGTTCTCCTGACATAGTCTCAATCTGGTTGACCCCAGGGTCTTTAAGCATCCTTGCCCCCATCAGGTTGCATCCCTGCATTTTCTCCTGTGGACCGTGCAGCCTTCCTGTGTTACTGGGGCACAAAGGCAAAGAGCTCTATCAAGCCAACAGTGAACAAAGCAGTCCCATGGACGTTTCAGCATTGTTTTGTTTGGTATCCTAATGCATTTCCAGGCACAAGGTCAAGTGCTCACTGTTGCCTTCCAGGCAGTTGCTCCCTGCTGTTCTGTAGCAGGTTTATAAAAGACCCATCTCTCACTGTTTGCCTGTGAACACTCAGCAAAGCAGTTTAATAGCAGCTTGGAGAAAGCAGCACCATCCAGGGTGAGAGTGTGGACACTGTTCATTAATAACCTGCCCTGTTCATCTAGTAAATGCTGGCTGATTGAATTTTTGTTCCCTTTCCATGTCTCTCCTTTACAGACACCTCCAATTAGGTTAAACTGACATATCTATGCAGCTAAAAGCTTTCTGAATACATACAGCATATTCAGGAATTAGTGTGGGCTGTTCTGTCTGCTTGTGTGAGCTCTGGAAGATATAATATCTACGAGAGAGATTGGTGATGTGCCATTGTCTGTGGTTTGTGGCTGTCATGAGCAAAGCTGTCCTGTGCTCTGCTGTGCAGACAGAGCATCACATGTCAGCTTTGTGGTGTAATCTTTTCATATCAAGTGAGTGCTGTGAAGGTTTTGGGGAGCATTAGGCTCACTTTTTGGCACCACTGTCCAGGAGTATTATGGACTCACCACTTGAGAGTGTTGGTGAACATGGCCTACAGGTTTTTTGAGTCCAGGTGAGATAGCACTGAGGAACATATATGAGCTTTCAAATGTGTGAAAGGCAGGAGCAAACTGTTCTCCAGGACTGTTGTGGTTAGGGCAAGAAGTAATTTGGCTTAAGGTAACGCAAGGAAGTTTGGCTTTTTATCAGGAGAGACTTTTCCAAGACTCAGTAGTGAAAAATATATGAAACAGACTGGGGAGGAGACTGTGAAGTACCCACTGCTGGTGACTTCTGTGGGCAGGATGGGTGGCAGTTTGTCAGCAAAGGTGAATACAGCAGAGTCTGCCTTAAGGCTGAGTGAGGATAAAAGACTCTTGATGTCACTTCCAGCACTGTCTTCTGTGATTTGTTTGTTGAGGCAGGTGGAGCAGAAAAGGCTTGTGGAGAAGCATTGTTTCAGGTGACCCAGAAGATGCTGTTGATCTTCACATGGGGAAGAATAGGATGGAGGACTTGCTACTGCAGAAAACATACAGGTTTCTTTCATTTAGTATGTGCAGATTTGAACTCCCTTCTCCTCCTCTGCCCTTTCCAAGTGCTGCTCCTGCTGTGGGATGCTGTGGCAGCTGAGTTGGCCTCAGCAGAAATGCACATTGATGTGCATTTCTAATGCAAGTACCTGGTTATTGCTAGAGGGTCTCTGCTGCTCTAGTGGAAGGTGCAGAAGGATGGGAATGTCGTTGCTGCATATGTTATCAGCCAAGACAGGCTGTTCAATGCCTGTGTTTGATGATGAGGGCTTGAGGGGCTTTTGAGTGATAGAGGATACAAGGGGCAGACAAATTTTGCTGTCACAAGTCCATTCTCCAGGCAAGTTTTGAGGGATTTGGGGGGGTCTAGCTTGTAGCCCTGCTTCTGCTTGTCAAAATGGTGCTTAAAGAGTCTCTGAGGCACATCTTGGCTTAAAGGGACAGTTCTCATCTTCAGACAGTTTTTGTGGAAAAAACAATTAAAAATCCTGAGTTTAAGCTTGCTTTTGCTGCCTTGTCAACGTATAGCACTGAAACATGCAAGTCAGATTGTACACGGTCTGGAGCACTACACTGATATAACTTCCTGAAACTGCAGAAAGCAAACACAGAAGAGGGAGGGGAAAGCACCACAAATATTCTTTTTATTTCTTTCTTCTCTCCAGACTAGCAATTTTAAACACTGAGATGTGCACAGGAGAGCTGAAACTGGGTGGCTGGAAGCAAAAACTGGATCACTGTGGAAGAGATGAGCAACGACAGGTAGTTAGGAGCACAGATAAACCTTTCCTAGTAGTAGTCATAGTACAGAATACACCTCTAACTGCACTAATCAAGCAGGTCTCACAACCACATTGCACAAGCATCTCAGACTTCCAGAAAAAGGATGTGCAAAATGTTAACAAGAATGCTGGCAGCAGTCTAGGGAGCAGGATTTGCCTTCCTGCCCTTTGGAGAGCCATTAGGTGAGGGTGAGAGGCGCGATTCATCTTGGAGCTGGTCACACACCTCCTTGCTCTAAATCCTTTGGAAACAACAGAGCTGCTGGTTGGGCATAAGGGAGAAATACAGCTCTGCTGCACCAAGCTTGGGACAGTGACATTGTCATCTCACCTTCTCTGTGGCTGAAGTTTTATGGAAAAATAAAAGAATACTTGAATGAAAAGCCTAAAGAGACTCCCCTGAGTACCGGGGGAAGGAACTAGGGGTAGATGAGCTTATTGTCTATGGAAATGTGCAAGTAGCTATTGTAGCCCACATTCCCCTTCCTCAAATAAAATAACATTGCCCCATCTCAGCTGTATATTTTTAGTACTTGCATGCTTGTACCGTGCCAGGAGAGCTTCTGTGGTTTACTAACAAGATAAAGCTGCCAGCCTCAGTGTTCTGCAAATGACCTCAGTCCTTAATCTTCTTCTCTGAAAATAATAGGTTACTGCTAACAAAATGTTCCAGAGAAAATGCATCTGAAAAACTGCACAGTGTTTTCAATAAATCCTGGCTTCAGGTGGATGAAAAATGTTTAAGAATTCCTTTTTTTTGCTGTATGTTAGCATGATTACTTGGGAGATGGATGAGATCATGTGTTGGTGTGGTTCTGTTTGTTCTTACTCAGTAACTTGTGAACCCATTGCTCCATTTGAAGCAAGGTAGGTATAGATCGTGGGGTTATTTGATATTACAAATTATTCTTATTGGAATAAAAATTAATGATTAGTATTAAGATCCCCTAAGTTCCCTGAGTAATTAATTACTATTGGAATACAGAGAACTGATGCAAGAGACCAGTGTGGAGTGGGAGATCCTAAGGCTTTGCTGGCTGTACTGTTCCATATTTTCTTATTTCTGTGCTAGACAAAGCCAAGTGAACTTGAGAGTATTTAGCAATGACTGAAAGCCAAAAGGCTGAAAACCAAAAAAAATAAAGTTTTCAATGTGTTTTAATTTTGTGTTACTTTTTTTTCCAAGTGTGCCAGCTTTTTTTCTTTCTCGTAGCTCCAAATGGAGGCTACATCCTCATATTTCCTACACTCTGGCGAAACTTGAAAGGAAATTCATTTTCCATGTAGTTCCAGCTTGCACCTGTGACTAGGACAAGCTGCATGTTACTTCATATGGTATTTTTGAGCAGTTGATGATGAGGCTGAACTGATTAAATCCTCAGTTTGGTTGCTAGTGAAACAATGAAGACCTAGCCACACCTCCCAAATCTGGCTTAGCCGGCAGCTACGTTAGCTGAATCCTTGAGGGAAATGTCAGACATGACTTTTTATCTCACTTTCACTCACATCCATTAGGTGGTAGGGTGGAGGTATCTTCTGAACAGATATGTAGAGATACCTGATCAGCAAGGTGTAGGAAAAAGGAGGGTGAGAGGAAGAAACAGGAGGATTTAGAGGGAGATCTTTGAAAAGGCTGTGATTAGTTGTGTAGGAGCTGCTGACCATCTTTGAGCATTTTAGAGGAAGCAGACAGCTGTGGAGAAGTATCCCATGGGAAATACTGCTGTGCCAGCCCAGCTTGTACCATATCCAAGTCATGAAAACTTAGGTTACACCAATGTACAGTCTCAGCTATATGTCCACTGTGATTCAATCATCTGCTGTTCCTTCTTATAATCCTTGCCTAAGAGGGACTTGTGACTGTGGTGATAATTATATCTCTCTATATATGTCTTCATATTCTGTTCCTTGATGTGTCTGAAAGCTTCCTCTTTGATGTGATTTTGCTCACCAGAATACATTATACTTTCCCAAAACAAGTACTGTGCTTGTTATAATTATTGCAGAAGTGCTGAGCATTTTCAAGTGCTTTTCATCATCTCCAAATCTGGAAATAGATGACTTAGCACTTTCTTTTTACTGCCAGCTGCTAAAGAGGCCAGTTCTGGATCAGTAGATCACAGGCAAATTCATTGTAAAGGAAATGTCTGTGGTGGTTGTACAGCACTGGTATTGTTTAAGGACCATGACCATGTAATGCTGGACATTGTGGTTTCTCTCCTACCTTATATGGAGACTGATGGGGTTTTTTTGTTTGGGGTTTTGGTTTTGTTTAACTTTGATTTAGCTTCTGATTGAAGTAGTTCTCAAGAGCAGGTGATGGCCTGTGTCTAGTAGAAGAAATGGTCCTTCATGCTGTTAATCAGGGAATCACAGAATGGTTTGGGTTGGAAGGGACCTTTAAGAGGCATCTTGTCTAACCTTCCTGCAATGAGCAGGCACATCTTCAATTAGATGATGTTGCTTAAAGCCCTGTCCAATCTGACTTTAAATGTTTCCAGGTATGGACAGCCTGTACCAATGCTTGTCAGCCCTTTGGTGAAGCCATTTTTCCTAATAAGCAGTCTCAACCTCCCTTGGTGCAGCATGAAGCCATTTCCTCATCACTTGCTACTTAGGAGAAGAGACAAGCCCCACCTTGATACAGCTTCCTTTCAGGCCTTCAGGTAGCAATTAGGTCTCCCTTGAGCCTCCTTCTCTCCAATCTAAATAACCCCATATCCCTCAGCTGCTTCTCATGAGGCTTGATCTGTCCTAGGGATTTTAAACTGAGGTAGACATCATCTAAGATAACCAACGTAACCGAGACCAGGCAAATCTGCCTAAGGGGGCTCCCCCACCAAGTGTTTGAACCAGACTTCTTTTTCTTCATTAAAAAGAAACTGAACAAACTTGATTTTCAGAATTCTACTGAAATTAGCCTGTGACTACCTACAGGTGGATTTCTGTCTCCAGAATGTAGATTTTTTCTTTGGCATCTAACAAAAGATTTTAGAACTACTTGCAAATAACAGTGTTTCAAATTAAACCCCCAGTGAGAATTCTCAAGAGAATACAACTCCCCAGTCAGTTTAATATGTTGTCCTGAGAAAGAAAGCTTACAACCTATTAATTTAGGCAAAGGCACATAGGCTTTGCCAATTTTCCCAAACATATTTATGAACACAATAAACTCAGAAAATTCTCTGTATGTAACTTAAAAAATGAAATTTCACTAAGCCTTTAATAAACTAATTAATCCCTAAGGAATTAATAATCTAAAAGGCTAATACGCTGAAATACAGGAACTTCTCCAGCTGAACTTGTTCTTTGCAGTGAGCCATTCTGCCTGAAGATATTTGTGGTTTGCTGGAGAAACTCCTTCTGGTCAGTGGTATTTTTAAAAATAACCCTGGCCCTTAGTGTAGCTGTAAGTGCTTAAGTGTCAGATTCAAAGGCAATTTATCAATTTGGCTAACGAAAGACAGTATCCTCCCTAAATCCAAGCTTTGCCTGCAGAAGGTTTTCAGCTTATTAAAACATGGACTTATCTGAAATGAGGCATGTTGCTGAATTAGCTTGATATTGCTCACTGCTTTGGGATTCGTCAGGGACAGAAAATGCTGTTTCACTTCCCAGCTTCAGCTTCTCTCCTGAGACTAATGAGTATTTTTACTACGAGACCAGTAATGTTGCATGAGTAATGTCAGTCTCTTTCCCTTGTCTTTTTTCGCTGCTTCCAGATATTAAGAAGATGGAGGCCAATTCTGACACGTGCCTTCAAGGATTATAGATGCAGGAAGCTACCTGATGTTGGTGCATGCATATTCATTGTGCAGTTAATAGATACTGGTTTTGGCATTTAACCCTTTTATACTGCTTTTCTTTGGAATCTTGTTTATACATTGCTGGCTTTTCATTTGCATATTTCAAGCACTAGCTGCAGTAATTCTTCTTACAACTTCATTTTCTCAGGCTATGAGGCAGTAATGTTGCTGTCATTGTGTTGTGTGGTGTTAATCCAGAATTTTCAATTAAAATTCAAAGAGATTGTCTTTTTGCCTGCTGTATGCACAGAACTAACAATGTAAGAAAAGAGTTCCTTAGCCTCTGGCTCTAGGAAAGTTTACAAGAGTGAACCCAACCCTTACTAGACATCAGAGAAAGAAGCAGCATTTTGTCTTTACCTGCTTTTTGATGGCAAGAAAAGCTTCAGACTGAGTTTGCATCACCTTAGATACTGAAGTAACTGCAGGGAAGTGGGATTCCTGTTGGATTCACTTTTTGTTTTCCCAAACTGTTTCATATTCTGTCACAGTTCTTTCCCTGATAGTTTTATGTGCCTAAGCTTTTAGTGGGTTGCATGCATGTGTAGTGAGGGAATGGTGATGTTATGGAGAAGCAGGTAGAACCACCTCCAGGAAGAAAGCAAGGATCCTGTTGGACCCGAACTATCTTGATTCTGAATGATTGTAGCAGAAAGACTGACACAATTCCCGTGGATTTAGGAACAGGTCTTGTGTACAGGAGTGTCTGTGTAAGCCTGGGGAGAAGGGCTGGCTTTGCTAGGCCTGAAGAGAGGGGCTAGCTAATGTTGCTGGTGTTCTCTGTGTCCACATAGGGCTTGTTCTGAGCCCTGCTGTAACAGTCCGGAGCACTGCTGAGTTGTTGCTTTAAAATAGTGTCACAGACAAGTGACCTCTTCACTACAGAGCTGCCCTATGTGTGATTAGAGATGTTCTCTCTGTCTTGAGCCCTGCCTGTATGTGCACACATCCACAAGTCAGCAGAGATCATAACGAGAAATGCTGTTGTTGTCCATGGGCTGGCACAGGAAGGTCATGGCTGTGATATGATCCTTAAAGGACAATAACTCATCGGGTTGTCATGGATATCTCATTGCTTTGCCTGGACCACTTCATTCTTCTCTTACCTTTGCCTCTGTTTGGTAATGGGTGATGTTGAGTGAAATTGCAGGCAGAGAAGGAATCTGTATATTCCTCTGTAATGTCATTTGTGTTAATACTTAGTTGTGATTAATGTAACTGTATCTGCTTTGCATATGGTGTCCCCTCTCCCAAATGGTGGCATCTTGTTTGCAAGACCTTCTCAGGTATCCTGAAAATCCTAACTATTACCTGCTCTTAAGAAGCATTGGCTTTTACATTCACTACCTGTGTTGGAATTTCACTTGTAAGTGTGATTAGCAGGGATGACAGCTGAAAATTCAGCAGGATACTTGGGCACAGTGACACTCCTTTGGACTCAGAACGTAGGCCTGGAAGGGAGCCACTTGAAGCCAGTGCTGTAGCATGGCTCATGCTGCTTTGTGTGGGGATAAGTAAAACGGGAAACTTGATTTGTTGCTCTCTGAGGAGCAAGTTGAATATTGTGTTGGGAGAAGCTGTTAGGGCTGTCTGCTTTGTGCATTTTATTTGCATTCTTTGTCTCTGCTGTTCTGCTGAGGAATTAGTTATTTAGCAGAGCTTGGAAGAGACAAAGGGAATCGTGTCACAATGATGCTGTGCTGCTTTTGAATGGTTCAAGTCAAAACAATTTAAGTTTCGATTCGTCATACAGAGCTGCATTCCAAAGCTGTCCTCAGAGTGGGAGTAGGCTTCTTCTTAGGCATCACTGTTGGGCTTGCCTAGAGGACCTTTAGTTTGACATGGCAGGACTGGTCTTGTATTAATTTGCTCAAGGCAATGTTAACTCCTGTTGTGCACAGGTTTTTAAATGTTATGGAGTTTTAACTGGTTATTTTTTTTTGGTAGATGCACTTAGTAATGCCATAAAACAGGCTAAAGAGAAGTGGTAATGGGTGTAAGTAGTTTAATGCTGGAAGGATAATTTTTAAAGGTTAATTTTTCACCTTTTATTTGAGCTCTGAAGATCTGTTAAGACTTTGGAGATGCTTTGGACATGTCCTAACAGGAGTTTGGTTTTGTTTTCTTTTGGGGAGGGTTTATCCCTAGAAGAAGTATTTTATGTGAACAGATGCTTGACTTTCCACTAGGTTGGTGTTTCTAGCAGATTTCTTGTATACAGAATTTGTCACTGGTCTCAGCACTTGTAATGTCCAGTCACTGTCTACAGTGTCCATTTTATAAAGAGGCCCTGTGACTGCAGTGGAATCTTGCCTCATGAGGACTGTGTGCCTTCAAGTATTCTAATCTATTAGCAATGTTTCCTCCCTTCCTTTGTAAGTAGCTAAGATACATTGGTGGATCTAGTATTTTTTTCATAGAGCCACAAAATGATTTGGGTTTGAAGGGCCCTTTAAGATCATCCAGTTCCAACCTGCTGCCATGGGCAGGGACACCTTCCACTAGTCCAGGTTCCTCCAAGCCTTGTCCAACCATGCCTGGGGATGGGGCAGCCACAGCTTCTCTGGGCACCCTTTGCCAGTGCCTCAGCACCCTTACAGGGAAGAACTTCTCCCTAATATCTCATCTAAACCTGCCCTCTGACAGTTTAAAGCCATTCCCCCTTATCCTGTACCTACAAGCCCCTGTCAAAAGTACTGGCTGGGCTGGATGTGGAAAATGGATCCACAAGGTGCTGCAATTCATCTTAACTGTGTCCCAGTGCAGTCACTATGGCGGCAAACCGATAGCACAGCAGAGCTAAGCAAAGACTAAGGTAGCAACAGTCACAACAGCTCTTGGATGTTACAGCAGGTATCTTGGTTTGTATAAATTTATCTTGTTTGCAGGCAAGGAGCTTGCTCTGCAGCGGGGAGCAATGCCATGCTGGGAATTTCACTGCACACTTTGAACATGGGTTTTGAATGCACTGAATGCTCCTCTTCTGCTTGAATACAAATGAGTGTCTTGAGTCTTTGGCCTGGCTGTTACATCAGCTTGTCACATCTGAACAAAGCAGAGTTAAAGTACTCCAGATAATCTTATCTAATCTGAAGAAAAGCACAGTGCTGGTTTGTAAGGGTTTAGGTGACAATGCCAGATGCAAAGCACTGGAGAGCTGACCCTACTGTCTTTCAGTGTTTCTTAAAAGATGAGCACACAGATGTTATACAGGAGTGGGTTCAGTGTATGTGCTTAGATTTATCTGCATTTAAATATGTAGTCCCATGTTTGCTGTCCTGCTCTCTGTTGCCCTGGTGAGGCTGCAACTTGTGTGATCTGAAATGCTTTGGATTTCAGCAATGCGGGGCCTGTTGCCTTCTTTCTGTGGGAATGTGCACCATACCCGGGGCATGAGATGTGGCAGCTCTAAAAGGGCGATGCAGCTCCCCTAATACTGAACATTTTGCAGTGTCTGTGGGTTGTATGGAGATACTGGATAAGGTAAAAATAATGTGCATTTAAAGTAATTTGACCTGATACTGCTGCTTTCCTACCTTCCTTCTAGGAAGTCCAGTTAGAAATGCTCAAATGGTCTCTACTGATGCTTGCCAGCCAAGTATATATACTTTTTTTTTTTTTTTTGAATGAAGCTGTGAGTGTCTGCTTACTCCTGAATCCCCAACTAAAACTAGCAGGGACCAGTAAAAAAATACCACAGAAGATTTATATAGGGTCATGTGCATCAGTGTATATAGGGGACATTCTAATAGGCCCTACACTCTTCAAATACTGCTTACAGAAATTTTCCACTTAGTAGAAATACCCTGGACATGTGGGCTAAAAGAACATAGGACTACAAGGGTACAGGGTACAACCAGTCTTTCATCATCTTTCTGCTCTTGGGACATGGTTGTGGTGATCCAAGCCAGCTTCTACAAGGTGTCTCCACTGATCACAGGCTATTCAGAAGGGCAGAGTCCCAGCTTAATCAAATAATCTTCAGTATATCTAGTAAGATTGTCTATAGCTGACTATTTATAGCCTGAATCCAAGTGCACCCAGCATGTGTGTTAGATTGTGTCTGAGAGTATATTTGATAATAGATCATCAACTGTGGGAAGTAAGTGTGGTGTAGAATTTAGATGGCTGCTGCTGTGCTTCATGTTTGTGTTTCTTAAGGATGTAGAAATGCAGGTGTGATAGCTGTCTTGGGTGCTTAATGTATTTACTTATAGAATGACCTTGTCTGTGACTGTACCCTTGACTGAAATTGAGAAATGGACTAGCAGTTATTTCAAGAGATATATGTACTGCTGTACCTGATTTTGGGGAAGATTTTTGTAGAGAGACAGTGAATGCATCTGGTACATGAGCCGATATAGGATAGTAGGTGGATGTGTATGTTGCATGCATACAGACATACCTGCCTGGTTTGTAATTCTCTATCACTTGCAATCTAGACATCAAGACTGGACATCCTCAATTTGGTGACACAAAATCAAAGCTGAACTAAAGCAGAAAGCCCCGAGTGAGGTTGTTCTTTGTGTGAGAAGACAGATTGGATTTTCCAATAGGATGGCTTTAAGGACAAAGAATTGTAAATATTGTAAAAATCTCCAGTTTGCTCCTACTTTCAGCTGTGAGGCTAGGAGTGATGCCTTGTGACCCTCCTGCCTGCAAACCCTGGGGCTTTTTGCTTCATGCAAACTGGCAAAAATACTGGCAGTTGATAAACTACCCTCTTTATTTGTCATCTCAATTAAGGCTGCTCATCTTCATAGCAGATGTGGACAGTTGGTGAAACTGCAGGGAAATGCTTAAGTGCTCATTGTGTCTGAATTAAGAAAGGAAAGATCTAGCTACAGAGAAGAAATAAATGATACATAGACTAATTATTCCCCAACTGCTTTCTGTTTTTCAGTCACAGATGAAAAACTTCTGTGTGACTGCTTGAGTTCCTTCAGCTGGAAATGACAGGGGAGTGATTCATGGAGGATAATAGTTTTTTTTTTCAGAATTTTGTGGAGAGATGGAACAGTGGCAGAGGCAAAACCAGGGTTTCTGCTGTTGTGTCGATGAGAGATAAACCTGTAGAACAAGGCATCATCTGTTCTCTTCCTCTGAGAACAGCTTGTTTTTTTAGAGATCTCTACTTTCACAGGGGAACCCTTTGTCAACAATTAAAAAAAAGGGGGAGAGAACAGGAAAGAAAAGCTAAAACTTTTTGCATAATATACAGTTCCCACTGATCCCAAATAACATGAGAGGTGAGCACCTCTCTGACTTTAAATAGCACATGGGTAATCAGTCCTCAGAGTCTTGTGTGGGCATCAGTAGCACTGATTGGATTCAGAGAATTAAACGAGAATGAAATCTGTGTTCCTTTCATCTGTATTGGAGTGGCTGAGGGGAAAAAGAATCAATACTTGCTAGCTAAATAGGAACAATACTGTCAGCACTGGAAGTTATTTTCCATGGTCTATACTTTAGAGCTTGCAAATGATCTTGAGTCTGTTGAGCTGAGCCTTTGCTTGGAGACAAAGCATGTATAGGAGTAAAGACTGAAAATAGGTGTGAGGGCTGGTTTCAGTTTTCTGCTGTTCCATAAGCTCCTCATGTGACCTTGGGAATACCCTTAAGCTTTCTGAAAAGATTATGCAATGTGTCTCCGTTTCACATGCCACACTCATTTAGACGGGAGGCAATTGTGGGCTGGTAGTCTATGACCAAGTTCAACTAAGTCTATCTGCTTTTGTTCCAGGTGGACTTAGGTCTTTCTCAGCTTTGATTTGGTGATGATCTCTCATTCTTCAGTGACTGAAACTGCAATATGAGCTTGCCTCTGTCTACTCTCACTGGTTTAGATGGGAAATCAAAAGAGCTGCTAAACCTGTTTGTGACTCTGGTTATGGCCCTGGCTTGTCCCTTTCTGTAACTTTTCAATATAAACTCAAAGAACTCTGATGACAGCCTGTAAAGGTTTCTGTTGTTTCTGTGTGCCAGCGATAATGTGCCCCACCTTAACTGACAGAGCACTTTTCAGATACTTATAATTGAGACACTTTCAAGGGTTTGTGGCTTTTCCTTTTCACTCGCCTTGCCTGTGCTGGCAGTGAGCTTATCTGCATTTAACTTTGCCTTCTGGATTGTTGAAGAGAAGCATGGATTTAAGAAGTCCAAAAGAAAGATTAAGCCATCATTTCAGCTAATGTTTGTGCAAAGGAGACTGCTTGCTCTTCCTATCTTGGGCTGAGAAATTGTATCCTATTACAGCATATCTCTGAGGAAGGATTTGTGTGATGATGTTAGCAGTCCACCTTAACACTAATCTTTATAGTTAATTGCAGGTGATAAGCCTGCTGCTGGCAAAGTAGCATTTTCTTCTTGAAAAAGGAGTCCTGTTGTGCTGCAGCATGAAAGCATTTTGCAGTTTTTTCTGAGTTTAACTGTTGGTGTCTGTGGCTTGGTGATTATTTCTTTGAACCCAACATACGTCTGGGCCACAGTATTCTCTGTGGACTTCTTTCAGTGTACCCAATAGAGCTGTGAGGTCTCTGATCTGGCATGTTACCAGTTCTTTGGGACATGCCTTTGGGTCTTTAGTTTGTCCCTTCTTACAAAGCTTCCTGCCAAAATAATTCTCTTCAAAGACACCGACCCCTTTGGCCAAAGCCCCTTGACGCCTTTGAGCTCTCAAAAGCCTTCAGACTGCAGCACTTCAGCTTGTATGCAACCTGCAGAATAATCTCCCGAAAGATTGTCACCACTATTCTCCTTTGAGACCTCATTAGAACATAGGAAGATTTTCCTCAGTGGACTTACGGCTCGGCCCTGTATCCTGGCAGCGAGTCCCTGCTAGCTGTCATTCATCTCTCTGTCCTGCCTGTCCCTTCTGTCAGATCTGTAGAGAGCTCTCTTGGGCTTGCTGGGAACACTGAGCCAGGGTAACCTCAGAGCATGAGGTGTTGTCTGGGCAAACTCCTTTGTCCACCCTTCTTCACAGCTTTCTTTCATGAGAGCTGAAGCTTTGTTTCAGCTGACTGTACCTGCAGGGCAGGATGTGGCTTTCATAAGGAGACAACATCCTTACATCTTCCAGCCAGAGAGATGGTGTTGTGTGGGACCTCTTAAGCTGTCACAGACTGGGAGAGATCTGGCTGAAGGCTGACCAGCTAGCTCTGGTGCAAGAACTTTCTGTGCTCAGTGAAGGAGGTGATCTCTGCATGTTCTGTGTTGGTTTGTAACGTGGAGCTGTGCTGGTTATTGAATGCTGCTTTGTCCTTGTGGGCTGGGGTCAGGAGGGGTTAGAGCAATAAGTTCATGAAAAGCTCCTTAAATTTTATGGGAAAGACACTGGGTCATAAGATTGCTGGAACTTTCTGCAGTGCACCAGGGCACAGCAAACCCCCTTTTCAGAACTTCCTTCAAGGAAGGAGACTTAAATATTTGGCCTTCTTTACGTGTTTTGAGGAATGGTAGCCTCAGAGCTACTATTGCAAGATCTGTATGCTGAAGTGTATGGTTGTACCAAATCCTCTTCCTGAAGAATCTGACGGTGTCTTTTCTGGGGGTGGATGAATGCTGCCTGCACTGTCACCCTGGAAGGGTATATTTTAGAGGATATACAGGGTAGTGGCAGATGAGCGTCTTGAGGCTTGATGGGATTGCTGTTTGCTGTGCAATGCTGGGTGGTTTGGAAGAGCACACAGGTACTGTAACTGCTCTCAAAGCTCTCTTGCCTTGCTAGCTCTTCACTGTTCTGCCCCTGATTTTAGGAGGCAGAGCTTCTGCTCAAGTGCTTGTACTTCAAGCTAAATTCTCCTCAGTGTTTTTCCTCCTTTCCAGATTTCCTCTTGATTCTGTATTGTTGAATGCCAATTTCCACTGTTTCTCACCTGCCTGTTAGTGAATGTCTCCTTTTCTTTCCTTGTAACCTCCGTTATCTCTTCCCTTCCTCACCAAGTTCTTTTGCAATTATTTCCTGACTATGGCCATAGTCATCGAGGTCGGGTTTGTAAAGCTGTCTTTTCTTCAAAGCTACTCTTGGGCCTGAAGACTACCATGTGGTACATTTAAAACCTCTGCTTTTAAAAATCACTGTAAGGAAGACTGGGAGCATCTGCTTTGCTTTTGCAGACAGAATGTAAGCAAACTGCTGTGTTGGCCAGAATAATGTGGTCATTAAATCACTGTGATGTTTTTTATTGTCAGGTTGAAGTTTTACCACTCGAGCCTAAGAACAAAGTGCTCTCAGTTCTGCATGTGTAAGCAAACAGTCACTTTATGTTAAATGGATTGATTAAATGTTCTCTTTAAGTGTGCTTGGTGAAGCAAGTGCTACCAAAACTGGATCATCTTCTCTGCTGAAACACCCTTTTCATTCCTAAGACTTCTTTTAAGAAATCGGGGGGCCTATTTAAGCTCAGTCATGAGGTGTTCAAAATTGGCTTAATTTTGCTGAACTTAAATCTTCTTAATGAAAGAGTCGCTTGCTATCCAGTATGCATAAATTTTAGTAGTGGCTAAACCAAAGTGGCATCAGGTACATGGTGGAGGCTGGGAAAGTTTACGCTCTGCCCTTGGAGGTTTGTGACTCCTGCTGATGCCAATATAGTCGTATTTGTAAGTGAAGCAAGAATTCAGCAGCTGCTTCCATGTTAGCTAGACATCCTGGCAGTCAAAGAGACTTGTGCTTGGGTATCGTGAAGGCTGGCACCTTGAGGGGCTGCAAAGCTTCCATTTTAATTGTTTTACAGAGATTACAGTCTTCAATTAAACCTTTCTTCAGGCAAAGGTGGATGCAGGTGCACACAATTGCTAGCTGCACTGCTGCTGAGGAGGATGGGTACTGCTGCTGAGTCAAGGTGGCCAATTACACCAGTAACTTGACTTCTCCTTTCACAGTTTTCTCATACCATGCGTAGAGAATTAGATTATAGGCCATGTTTTCAGCTGGCTTTGTCCAAGTGTGCAAAATTGTTTCCCTCTTTCCATATCATATTACTCTTTCTTTTGAAAATTGAGCCTTCTACACTGTTATAAACTGTTTGGTTAAAAGGTAGAAGGAGTGAAAGATTGCACAGTGTGCTGTTTAGGTAGGACGTACAAGGGTGCACACGAGCACTGAGCCAGGAGGTACTCTTCAACTAGTTTTGCTGGGGCACATAAATTAGAGCAGCCATTTATCTACTTCAGATTGCTCTGGCTTAGATCAAGGTGAACTATGGTTAGAGAATTATAGAGCTGAGAACAGCTCTCTGATTTATGCTAAGAAGTTTCTTCTGGAAAAAAAATTTGAATTGATATTTTTAGTGGGCTCTTGAGACAAAAATGTTTAGGTGAGGGCTTGTTTCCTAACAGTTTGTATTCAATCTGTTGTTGATGTTTTGGAGCTTAAATATATTTACAGCTTCTGTAACTGAAAGAAAGAATATACCCACTATATCTTACAGATACTTCAAATATTATCTACAGTATGATAGCAATAAACACATGGAACTGGGATACTGGAATCCTTTTTATCCTGTGTACACACAGGCCTTTTACATCATTGGTCTTTGTGCCTGACAACTGCAAGGATGTTAATTATTATGCTATAATTCATCAGCTGAAGTATCTTGCAGAACTGTTATTAAGCCAAATTCCAAGGCCTTTGCAAGGTCATTAAGCAAAAAAGGCTAATTTGCCCCATTATTAATCAATGAATTAAGTACATCCTGAATTCCTATTTTCAGAAACAGCGTACTGCCTGCTTAAAAAGTGAATAAGTTAGATAAAAATCTGTGAAAAGAAGAATAAGAAACTCTTCACAGCAGTTTAAATGATTTTGAAAAGTAATTATTATTTCTGCAGAGCCATATGAGCCCAGACCAGTTCCTAATCTGAGGAGCTACTAAGGTTCCCAAGAAACTGAGAACGTGCTGGAATTGTATCCAGTAAATTGTACCCTGTAAAGCAGGTCCTGGTCTTACTCTGTGATCTGTTCTCTTCCTCTTGTCTTGTGGCTGTGCTGTGGTATGCAACAAAGGACCCCCATTGCTGTCCCAGTGGAGACAAGGCACTGGATTTTCAAATCTCCCCATGCTTTAGACTCTCTTCCTCAGTTTCAAGCTTCTCTATCTTGTTGGCCTTTGTTTCAAGGCCCTCATGTTCATGACCTACCTGGGGTAAGACCCTGACCTCAAAAAGTAATCTGTGCAAGGGTTGACTTTCCCATCCAGACATTACTCGGTCCCAGATGTATGAGTGACCTTGCCATTTGTGGTCATGGAGTTGCTTCTCAAATCCCAGGATCTGTGTTACTCTGAAGTCTCTCTGATGCTCAGGATAGTTTCCTCTTCCTTGGCATGGGACTGACCAGGCACAGGCTGTTTTTCAGATATGAGTTTTCAGACTACTCCTATGGCAGCAGCATAGTATGACTCTTCAGCAAGAGCGAGGTCCTTCCTCTGGGAAGCACTGGTCAACTCATAGTTTAGCTCCCCAGACCTCATACTCAGCTCCTGAGCCAAACCCAGCTCTGGTCTCTGGGTGAGCTGCCAGCAATGTTTTCAGTTGCCAGGGTTCTCTCTAGGCTTTGAATGACTTTTGGAACTACCAACTCTGACTTCCCACAGGGGCAGGAGATCAGGTTTTGGAGCCTATCAGCTGAGCAGCCTGTGGGGTTTCCAGTTTTTTAGACCTGCTTTTTTGTCAGTATCTGACAGGCTTAAATCTCACAGTACTAAAGAATTGCAGCAGATATTTACTCTTCTTCCTGTTACGGTGGCACCTGAGAGGCTGTCTCTGCAATGTGAAGTGTGTTGAGCTGAACTGACTTCATGTGCTTGAATTTTAGACAGATCCTGCCCTATGAGCATCCAACTTAAGCAGATAAGTTGCAGAGAGGAGAATACATTAGAACAAAGTCTTGAGGGTGTCTGTAGCAGAGGCAGATGTTAAAAGAAATCCCCATGAGCTCCCTTCCCCTGCAGACCATGGTACCTTTTGTAAGCAGACTGCCATCTCATTGGGCTGGGCTGAGAGGAATGCACTTTGTAGGCATATTGCATCTGCTGTCACCCCACAAAATGAAAGGAAGTTGGAGAATGCTTTTGTTGCCTTTTTTTTTTTAACACAAGTAGGTAAGCTTTGGGATTATTAGAAGAAACTTTTCCCCATAGTTCAAAACCAATCACTTGTTTTGACACTTGCAATCTGACCCTTTGCTCTTGTTTTTTTCTGATGGTTATGTTGAAATGAGCAGCCTGCATTCTCTCATTCTCTTTGTGTGATTTGAAAAGAGAAATTCAGGCTTCTATTAAGTTCCCATTGAGAGACAAGTGCTGAAATGTGAGCTAGGTAAGATTTCATGTATCTTCCCTAATATTTCTATTTCAATGATTTAAAGCATGTAATCAAGTTTGTTGGGTGAGTAGTGCATTCCAGCTTGTTCCTATTATCATGGGACAGCCAAGGACGGAAGTACTAGTGGGTAAGCAGGGAACTTTGGTGAGGCCCTGGAATGGGTTGCCCAGGGAAGTTGGGAATGCTCCATCCCCGGTGGTGTTCAAGATCAGGTTGGACAGAGCCTTGAGTGACATGGTTTTGTGTGAGGTGTCCCTGCCTATGGCGAGGGGGTTGGAACTTGATGATCTTAAGGTACTTTCCAACCCTAACTATTCTATGATTCTGTTCTAACTGCAGTAGAGATAGAGCAGGGGACTGACAATAGCTGACTGGTACCAGAGGCAGTTTCTCTTCCACTGAAGTGTCTATTTCTGGCTTCTGCATATTATGGCAGTTATATTTCCCAGAAGGTAACATGGCTTTTATTTTAAGCAAGCCCTTTCTGCTGACTCCAGGTGGAAGACCAGGGTATATAGGTTATGGACTATCATGTGCAAATCACATTCAGTGTAATAAGGAGAAGAGGCTCATTTCTGTGCAGGGTTTTATGCTGGATCCTGCATTTGGTATGCTCAGTCTGTGGCTTTTGAGCCACATGTGGCTTAAGCACAATACAAATGGACTGACTTTGTGTAGCTGCAGTGGATCTTTGCTGAAGGAATACTGTGGGATGAAGTGGGAGATAAAATGCTGTTCCCCAAGCCCAACATTGTCCTGCAGTATGGTGGGGAGGAACCAGCCTTCACAGAGCTGCTGACCTTGCCTATGAGTGCAAATTGGTAATCACCTTGTCTTTACTCTCTAAAGAACACAGTTGCTGGATCTCAGCTAAATGGAAGTTTGTTGTATGCAGCCCACAACACTAACCTCCATGTGGCAATTCATTGCTGTTTAATTACAGCGGAGTTGTTTCATTTAGCCTTTACAAAGTAAAGTACCGGATGGTTGGATGCTGTCATCTGTAGGGAGCATCTGTAGAGATTGTACAAGGCTAGCTGGCCAGCCCAGCAGACTTGCCAAATTTAAAGCTGTCCCAGAACTGCTGCGGATCCTTTTTAGCTCCGGGGAGCACATCAAGCCTGCAACACTTGACTCCTTGCTTGGGCTCCTTGTGCTTAGGGCAGGGAGATGTGTGCTGCAGTTGCTGTGAGGCTCTCGGCTGTCTGAGGGTGTTTTGATGTTCTCCCAGGATAACTCTTCTGCCACTCCGTGGCTGTTTTGTGACAGCAGAGATGCACCAAGGAACCAGAGACAGAGTCAGAGTCTGTGGAGGGGCTCTGCACTGAGCTTTAGAAGTTGTAGGTATTTATCTCTTCAGAGTTGCAGTCAGAGACTACAACAGGCTTTAAACTGCAGTATAGAAAAGAAGGCACACCAGATCAGACCTGCAATTTCACTTCAGCTGGTTTCTGCTTCTGATTTTTTTTGAGAAAAGTGTTTGTAAACTTGTCACCAGATGCCGCATAGGGGAATACATATGAAAGAACACAGTGCTATGGTGCAGAAAGGTCATGTTCTGCCAATGTGAGCAGCACATGGGAAGGAAATAATAATACAGAATGTGGTTAACCTTGGTCATGAATTACATGCCTAGAGCTGAAATCCATCATTGCTATAGCTCTGCAAGTGGACGGAGATACAGGGAAACTGCATGAATAAGAAAATCCAATTGCAGAAGCTGCTGTCATGTCATTCCTAGCTGCTTGAACTCAGATGGAAAGTGAGCTGAATTCAGGACAGATTTGATTTATTCCTGTATACCTATTTCCCTGTGCCTCCTTTATACCATTCCAAGCGCTGCTGTAATGCTCACTGCCCTGGAGTGCTGTGGCTACCATACCTTTGTTCTTTTAGCTTCTTTCTTTTCCACTGCCTCAGATATAGATGTTGTGCCTCCTTTGTAAGGGCACTGCTGACTTATCCATGTCCTCTCTGTGATCTCTTGGCAGTCTTTGCTCTGCAGTGCTGTTCTTCGTTGCCTTTATAAGACAACTTCTTGCAAAGTACTCTCACATTTTAACCTCTGCTACTCTTTGCATGAGGGAGGCATCCTCTAAGCAGCCACATGCGTTCTGCTCATTTCTCAGATCTCTGCTTAAAAATCTCCTGTTGTGTCTCCAAGCCTCCACAGCAAATCCCTTAACCCATCCTCTAATACTTAAAGGCAAACTGAAGTATTCCCAGGACTGACCAGATGCTCTGCTTCATCTCTCTGTTCTTAACTACCTCTGGGAACAGAAGCCTCAGCAAGCCTCAGCAAGCAGTTGTGTTAGAAAGTCAGTTTTCCTGAATATTTTCACTCTGTCAGCAGAAGTGACCTGAAACTCTTGCTTTTCATCAGGTACCCTGGGGAAACCTTGCTGTGAAACACTTTCTCCCTTGATAAAAACTGCTTTGAATCAGAGGGAGAAGGTGCTTCCAGTTAAGTTTTTTTTTGACTGTAACTACCACAGTGGGGTGGTGGCTTGTCAGACAGATAAATATAAAACACGATCATACAGTCTGTGTATGCTTTGGAGTTTTGAGTTTGTCCAGAGCAGGATGTACAGTATATGAAAGGTGTTGAACCAGAGACCTGGTGGTTTGGTCAGTTGTAATGGTAGGTACAGACCCAAATGAGATTCCTGTAGCAAGGAAAAAAAAACGCCTACCCCCTCTAAAAAATAATAATATAACCCCTAAAACCTCCAGTACCCCAATAGTTCCTTAAGAGAGTAAGTGGTCTTGTATTCTTTGAGATAGCATCTGTATTCTCAAAGTAAATCTGTAGTCTTTGCCTACTGAATACACAATGCCAATTAATATACAACTTAGTGACCCTCAAGTGGAGCTAACATAGGTCTGAGCCTTGCTAAATGCAAACTCACACATCTCTACAGCTGGTTCCACCACTGTGTAATAAGATCCTAAACATGCTGGCTCCTGTTTCCAGGATAATCACCATAAAATCTTCTTCCTTCTTTTACCTGCTAGAGTAAATGTTACAATAGATCAACACAGCAGGGAGAGGAGCTGATGCGGGGACATGTCAGCCTGCTTTTACTATGCTTGGTTGTGCTTCCACAGGTATAAAAGCATGGGAAAAAATATCAAAAGGACTCAAAATATTCCATGTTTGTCAAGCTCAGATACCTTACCTGAGTCTCTGGAGCTGGTGAGCAGGTGCTGAACTCAAAGCAGAGTCTGTTAGTAATTTCAGTAGACACCCTTCATTGCTGGCAGGTCATGGTCTGAGGTGTCTAACTTGAGGCAATGCTGATTTTGAGAACCTTGGCATCAACTTCTGCCATGAAGGAAACTTCAACAACTGAAGCAGAAGGGGAGGGAAAAAAGAGGAAAGGAAGACTGGGAAATGAGTTCTGACTCTGCGAAGCAGAGCATGACCTGGACATGGGCCATCATGGGACTCCTCTAGCTCCATTCCTGCCAATCATCTCTTCCTAACTGGTGAGCTGAGGTGTCCGGCTCCATCCCTCTCCCAAACACCTCTGAGCCAGTGATCCTCCTCTCTCTGTCCCTCCTCTCTCAAAGCAGTTGAAAATTTATTCCTCTGCACTTTTCTGTCGGTTGTTCAAGTCATATTGCAATATCTGCAAACAGCAAAAAATGAAGGCCTCTCTTCTGGTTAGCATCTATAGTCCCTGCTCCCTGGCATTAAGCATCAAAACAGTGTATATATGATGTGCAGGAGGCTGCTCAGGCTGTTGGATTGACACAGAAGGTACTAGCTCTTACTGAGTTAAGCACCAAAATGAATAAACAAGAGGGTTTGAATGCACGCATACCTCAGTTGCAGTGATTTTTCTTACTGAAGCTCTGATCCATGAGGTTTTGAGTCAACCAAGTGGATTTAAAACTGTGTCCAGTTTTAGCTGCAGGCTGGCAGTCTGGGGTCTAGGAGTGGAACAAAAGTGCTGCTTGGAGGTTTGTGATGCTCCTTTCTGCCCTGGCTATCATGCCTACCATTCTAGGTCTGGCAGGGATGGATGTGTGGTGATCTCAGCACTTTGCAGTTGGCATGTGGGGCCAGGGGCACAGATGAGTCCTGTTCCCCATGGTCATGGGAGTGGAACATGCTCATTATGGCTTTGCAGGCAGCAGAGGACTGAATGTGGACAATAGTTTTCAAACCGCCTGGTGATTTTGGGATGTTGCACCTTTTTCAGAGGTGAAGTCACATTATCTTCTGAAAATCAGACCCATTTCAGCTTTCATAATGTATGAAATCCCTGATCATCTGTGTTTCTAACAAAGCCTGGCATAGGAAATGTCCCATGAGATATTGGTAACAGATTCTTTCTTCAAAGCTGCCTACTGATATATTCCTAATTAGTGTAATTGCGTGATTCAATGGTGCCTCCAGTATGTTGTATCTTTTTCTG